>CAXHUQ010001280.1:65000-105000 GCA_964020085.1 Micromussa lordhowensis
GGAAACGCCTCTAAAGAAAGATTGTACTAGGCAAACGTCCACGCCTTATCATCAATTTGGAAGCGTCTTTAAATGAGAGAGGTCTGGGACATCTAAGACAAGACTTACATTTTAGGTTTACTCTTGTCATCACTTATAGCAACATCATCTAAAAGGAAATGAGGAATTCAACTGAAGATACAACCCTTGTGGCAATTAGTGACTTATTTTGCAAGGCGGATGTTGTTAACACAGACCAAAAGATTCTAGTTTCAGCGTTAAATATTCCCCTATCGGCCACTGCATTTCTAGGAAATATGTTGATTATTGTTGCCCTTCAAAAACCCTCGTCCCTTCACCCGCCAACGAAATTATTGCTAGGTTGTCTTGCGAGCGCCGATCTCTGTGTGGGCCTGGTTACACAGCCTCTTCATGTAATCCATTTGATGTCTGCAGAACAATTCAAACACTGTCGTCTTGTAGGTATTCTTTCTATTGTTATAGGTGTATTTTTGGGTGGCTTGTCTTTATTCACACTGACTGCAATAAGCGTGGACAGACTTCTCGCTCTGTTGCTGAGATTGCGATACAGACAAGTGGTAACTTTGAAGAGAGTATGGATTGTTGTTGTTAGTTTTTGGCTTTGCAACGCTGCCATTTCAATGACATTCTTCTACAGTCTCCGCCTTACTGCAGCAATCACCGGCATAGCAGTGGCAATGTGTATGCTAGCCTCAATCTTCTGTTACGCCAAAATCTATCGTTCACTTGGTCACCATCAAGTTTCTGTGCAGGGCCATATTCATCAAGGACAACCGAACCGAGGAAGGATTGTACTTAATATAGCACGATACAGAAAGACTGTTTCCAGTGTTTTGTGGGTGCAGCTGACATTAGTGGCGTGTTATCTGCCTCATATCTTAGTTGTAACTATGTTTGCAATTTCTGGGTCAGCTTCACCATCTCTTGCCCTCACTTGGGCTGTGACATTATCCCTGGTTTACTTCAATTCATCTTTAAACCCATTTCTGTACTGTTGGAAAATGAGGGAAGTAAGGGAAGCTGTGAAGAACACCATCAGTCAGTTTTGTTGTTTCTCTAGTTAATTCGTCTAGAATTAACTACATGATTATAAGAAAAAAAAAACAGCGAGAGAACGTAGAATGATGAACATGACATTTTGAAAAGAAAATGGCGAGTGGAATTACGGGAAATGGCGACTGGAATCATGAAAAGGAAGGAACAACTAATTCGGTCGTTTGACTCTCTGCTCATCAATACCCAGATGTGATTCTATACGTATTGTATTGACGCTATCGTGGTGTCAGATATGGACTTCTAGAATGAGACATTCTTTTTCTATAAATATCTAAAAACATAATTAGTTGTCAGGTACTGCTTGTTGACTATTTCCAACAAGAACGTTTTGAACAGCTCTTTCCAAGAACGGGAAAATGTCAAGCCAACTCTGTAAAATTCTTATCTTCCTTGTACAGTTCTTACCTTTTAGAAGATTTCAGATAGAATCGCATAATTGAATAAAATCTTGCATTCTGATTGGTTTACGAAGCGAGGTATTTAGCGCGGAATTGCGAGTTGAAAACGAGGCTCGGTGATATTGTTTCGCATCTACGTCATCTATCTCATCTATCTCAGGATAAAACCAAATTGCTGTTTTCTTTTTTTCTCATTTTATTCAATTATGCGATTCAAGGAAAATTCATTACCTGACTCGTGAATTCCGCGTTAAATTGCACTTGAAAACCGATATCGCACTCATCGCTTCGCGATTCGTGCGATATCGATTTTCGCGTGCAATTTAACGCGGAATTCCCTCGTCAGGTAATGAATTTTCCTATACAATATACTATGAATAAACGCTGAGATATTTGGTTCATCGAAGCACGTGTTGCAGCTGGTGCCTCAACTTGAAGGAAAGTCCTTGTTGCAGGAATTAAATATGTCTTGTGACCAATTCGGACGTAAAAACAACCCTAAACATGACGCTTCAATGTTGTTTCGTAGTCTGTGAGATGGCAAGGAAGATTTGAGCGACAAAGGTTAAACTTTGAACGTGGACGCCAAATGAACGCTCGAAGAAGGTAAACAACAATTGTTTCACCGCATGCATAATTTGCAATTTTTAATTGTGCGTGAAAATTCTCTTTTTTTGAAACATTTGCGATCACACCTGAAACGTTTGTTTGAGTGCAACTATTCGTTGGTTTGTCGTTTCAATTTTTTAAAGTGCGGTGACTATAATAAATATTACACATACTAGGGTTTAAAAACAAGACGGATGCATATATTGCCATTCTAGGAAGCTATCCGACAAAGTAAATAGGTAGTAAATCAAAGAAAGGAAAAATAAAGAACGAAATTAAAATTGTGTTTTCCCCGTCAGAAAATACATGGTTACCATTCAAATGCTGACATTTATTTGATTTATGAAAAAAAGGCATTGTAAAGAAGATGGCAATAAGTCGGAGGCAATAAATCAAATAATATAAACGTTTAAGGACAAAAAAAGATCATCTTTTAATCATATCATCTGTTAAACATTAGAAAAAACATCCAGGTAATGTTTTCTTCACATTCAAGGGAAGGTAAGTAAACTCCTTGACTCTTTTAAGACTTTAGACTTTGTCTTTTTTATTCAGTGCAATGAATCCTATTCCAGTTGAAGATCAATTTATCTTTCGTTTCAATTCGTATGTTTTATTAGTTCATGACTTCTGCATCAAAATCTTATTCACAGATGTTGCAAGCCACTGTCGTTATCATTTTGTTCGTAACGGCAACAATTAAAGCAGAAGAGCATCAATGTTTCTTTAAAATTGAAGAAAACGTTTTCCACCCTGGCGGATACCCTATTTGGGACGGGGAAGTAGATTCACTAACGTCCTGTTCGCTGATGTGTGCTAGGCAAGCTGGTTGCAGTAGTGCAAATTTCGTAAAAAGCCAGAGAGCTTGTTCCCTTCTCGAACAAGAACAAACACAACACGTCAAGAGGCTTTTACAACAACGGGGATCATTTTATTTGGAAAAGGTTTGTTATTAATGTGTTACTGAGAGATCTTCTAATTTTTGTGACTTTTAATTAACAGGAATTGATTCTTTTATTTGAGCGATATGCAAAGGTAGATTCCTCTCTTTAATATTAAACTCGCGCAAAGATGAAGACTCTCTGCACTCGAACCCTCAATTTTTGTCGAGGAGATGATATATTGCATTCCGAAAAAACATTATCATGAGAAACTAGGGTAATAGTGGACGACCTATATTCCATCAGGAACAAGAGGATTAAGATGATGACAAGCTAAAATTACAATGTCATTTTATTGTGAGGCAGTTCCTGTTATTCAAAAACCTTCGGGTTGAAGTTTTCAATTTCTAACCAAAAGACTTTAGTACTGCCCTTTCTGCATCACACTGTGAAAGCCAAATCCAAGGCTTAATCGAAATTCATTTCCGCGAGACCCCAGCCACTAACTTCAGACCTCGACTTGTCTTTAATTAAACACGAAGAAAAAGAAACACTCTATAAACTGCCGCTTAGATTATTCCGCAAGCGGAATTATCATTTTAATGACGTATTGACGGGAAAATATTCTGCAATATTTCTAAATATATTCTTATCACGGAGCAAGGTCTATCTAACATGCTATTCAGATAAAAACACGCCTTAAGCTAAATTCCTATTTATTATCAATGATAATTGCACTAACAAAGGATCTTTAAACTACTTTAATCAATTAAATGATATATCTATTTATTCGCAATTCATTTTCTACTCGTGCTAGGTTGGCAATACAAAGGTATCTGCATCACCAGGTGAGCGTCTTAAATGGCTTATCTTCCGTTAACCAGTAAACGTCTATATATGGCCTTGACGACACATTTCTTGTAATACTTTCAACGACGTTCCAGGGGCCCGTTTCTCGAAAGACCCGGTAACTTAACGGGCCCGAAATCACATTTTGAAATCAAAGTCTCAAGAAAAGTAAGGTGTGAACCTCTAATGAAGCCCATTTTGTTTCTTTAGCTGATAACTTTACTGAACAATTTTCAAACCTTTTAATACTCCCGTCTGGAGTGGAAAACAAAACAGCTTAAAGGGCCCGGTAATTACCGGGAGCTTCCAGAAACGGGCCCCTGAACTGATTTGTTATTCAAAGAACACCTGATCGCAATGATTTTGCCACATATTCTCCGCCTTAAAGTACTTGGTTGCCATTCAAATGCTGACATTTATTTGATTTACGAAATAAAGGCATTGTAAAGAAAATGGCTATAAGTCAAATGAAATAAATCAAATAACATAAACGTTTCAGAGAAAAAAACACAATGATCATTTGTTAGATAATATTGGAGAAAAACGTCACGATATTGTATTGTTTTCATCACACAAAAAGGAAAGTAGGTAATCCCTTTAAAGCTTTTAAGACTTTGGGCTTTGTCTTTCATTAAACCGGAGTACCGAGATGAGCATATTAAGTGAAAAGTTCACGAGATAAAAAGCATTTTCCATTTGAAAACTTCCACCAGAGTGTAACATCAAAATATTGCGTATGAGTTACCCATTACAACACTGTTATCGTACCTTCCCGTCCTCATATAATATTCTGTCCCTTTTAAGTTTCTACCTTTCGAAGTGATGTTCATCATATTGCCCCGTAAATAACAGCTGCAACTGACAAATCATGAAATTGGTGTTAATCAATTTAAAGCTGTCTTTTTTTTGCCTGTCCTGTTTCTGAATTTCCCATACAAGTATTTGCAAATTATAAACAATTATTATTACTGGCTAAAAAGACTTTTTAACTGGCTAAAAATAGCTTTTTACAGCTATTCCCGTCAAAAAAGCCTGTGATTACATCCAAAACAAATTGGATTGTGATGAATCACTACATCTACGCACAAATCTTGACACTACAGATATAGTCTCTTTGTTGAACTTTGTCCTATCCAACAACTATTTCGTCTACAATAACAGTTTGACATAATGGTGTAAACTGTCCAGTTTTTCTGGGGCCGTAGGCCTTTTCAGATCCGATAAGCTGCTCATTTTTAACATGGTTTGGCAACGACGTGATATTCTGGATTTTTCCTATTGTCCCTTGTCACGCGTTTTGCATGTGACATTAGCCAATTTGCAAAAATTTGGATTTGAGTTTCATCTGAGGTCATCACCATCTGCATTCAGTGAGTATATGGATGTCAGTCAACCAGCTGATCACTTCATAGCTTGCTACACCGTGCTGACGAGACCCAACAAGGTCGAAACAGCTGTCCACGGTTGCAATTTGGCTTTCAGTTTGGACTCTATCATGTCGTTGCCCCGTTAAGCTTTCTACGTAGTATCAGCCTTGCATCATTGTTTACAATGACAGTGTTTATAAACAGATCCATGGTTGTGCCATGCGCAGTCCCGTTAGTCCTGTGGTTGCCAATTTATGGATGGAAGCAATCGAAGAGATGGCCATCAACAGAACTCCCGTTCCACCTAAAGTATGGAAACGGTATGTTGACGAGAATTTCTGCATCATTAAAAGAAACGCAGTTGATTCTTTCCACAACATACTCAATGGTATCGATCAACGCATCTCCTTTACCATCGAATGAAGGAAATAATAACCAGATCGCTTTCTTGGATGCCTTGGTTACTCGTAAGGATGGTGCTCTGATTGTTGAGGTTTACCGAAAACCAACCCATGCGGATAGGTACTTGGATTTCTTCTCCCATCACGACAAACGACACAAGATCAGTCTCAAGGAAAAGAGACTGAACTTATTCATGTCACCGACGCTCTATGACTTAACAATTACCCCCAAAATGTCATCTTCAACATCTTAAAGAAGAAATCTTCTACTCAGCATTAAACTCCATCCCAACACCTGAGGAACTTGTTTGCATGTTTTTCAAATGGGCCGCACCCTCCGATTTCTGTAATTATGCTCCTCCCTTATATTAATGGATTTCTCAGCCTTTAACTAGCATTCTTCAAAAACATGATATTCGAGTTGTCAGCAAGCCATTCAAGACTTTACAACAGGAGTTTCCCTCCCCTAAGTCCCGACCTCCGTTGGATCTTCAACCAAACGTGGTTTACAAAATATCTTGTGCTAACTGCTCATGGAGTTATGTAGGCAAGACTGGAAGATGCTTTGAAACTAGAAAAAAATAACACATGAGGAATGTGAAGTCTTTTGCAAGAGGTTCCAACATCGCTAAACGCGCTTGGTCTTCAAATCACTCTATTGACTCAGTTCTTCTATTTTTAAATTATTATTACATTTACCCAGACCTTGATTATTCCGGATATCACAAAAACCGAACCTAATAATTGTTTTATTTTACATTGTTTTATAAAAGATAAGGACGAATTCATTATGTTGAAGAAGCGATTCGACCATCCATGCCACGTCACCCGTGAACTTGACATTGCTCTCAGAAATCATGCGTTGCGTGCGCTGCCTACAGATTATTCACTAATGCTACGATGCTAGCAGATTAGTGAATAATCTGTAGGTTGCGCTGTTTCCCAGAATCAACTGTAGGCTTTTAGCCAATGAGAAGACAGATGGTGACTACAATGTTTAACAACAAAAATTATAGACTCCGCTGTAATAAATATTCTTCACCTCCGCTTGTTGGAAGCTGATAAAACGATTGACAGTAAGTAAATCTGCTCTTTTTGCAGGTGCCACCCAATTGTCGGCAGTTCCTTCGTGTCAGTCTCTGCTCAAGCAACCACCTCATACTCCCTCGGGTGTTTATTGGATTGATTCTGATGGCGGTTCCCAGACCAACGCGTTCAAGGCCTACTGTGACATGGAAACTGATGGAGGAGGGTGGACTCTAGTGTGGAGCTATACATTCACAAATTACGTTCGCTTTACAGATGGCTCAAACGCCATCACACCAAGACCAAATTGGCCAGTGGAAACTGAAGGGGATGTTCCAGTCTCGACAACTCCTCCATTGAACGAAACAGACTACAACGCCTTAAACTTCTCGCTGTGGAAACAACTTGGCAGTCAGGTCCTTATCAAAAGCAACATTAACAACTGGTTGAAGTGCGATCCAGGAACTGGAGGTTTGGTTGACTGGAAGAGTGGAAGTGTAAACTGTCAAATCATCCGACGGGTTACTGATACGTGCAGTGATAAGCAAGCTCCTTCCAATTTTTTTCCGACTAGGTATGGACCGATGTTTAAGACGAGGGAGAGCATGTATTACTATTTTGACAGTTACACAGGGAATTACTGGCCCACACATGATCCTTGTGGAGAAAACAAAGGAAATCATGTGACAAACGTGGTTAACCCACACGGAAACATTTTCATTCGAAATGATGAACCCTAACAGCCATGCTGTTACAAACGGTTCTTAACCTATACGTACTGCATTCATACTCCGTGCAATCCAAATCAAATAGAACATTTTGCAAATGGACCAAGACGACTAAAAATAATTTTAAAAAAAGTTAGAAAGCGAGTTACTGAAAGGTGAATATTGTGTGCAATTTTTAAATCTTGGTTTTGTTGGTTTTTGCTCGAAAATAGAACTAAATTAAACAGAACTAAGATAAAATCACTGGGACATTACCACTGTATTGCAAAACAGCACATTTGTTCAAAATGAGCAGCATACATAAAACTAATAAAAGTTGATATAAAGGTTTTCTTTTTAAGCAAAGATAACAAATAGTCCAAATAATACTGGTAAATTTACTCAGGATCCCACAATCAAATTAAGTTAATATTTAATTTATTAGAAACCCCTATCCTCTTTGACCGGCTTTCACTATTTCTATGTAGATCTCTGCTGTACTCGTAGGCAACCCATCTAACAAATGAATTAATAAATAATAAATAAATTAATAAACAAATTAATAAAAATTAATAAACAAATTAATGGTCCGCATAAACTTGGAAAAATGCAGGTTCTCATTAAGCGGTGTGCGACACTTGCAGACTGCAGACTGCAGACTTTTTAACTAAAATATTGTATCATTTCCATTACCAATAGCTAACCGTAAACAGGCTAACCTGAGTACTATTCAGGCTAACCTGAGTGCTATTCAGACTAACCTGAGTGCTATTCAGGCTAACCAGAGTGCTATTTAGACGTAAATGTAGTCTGTAGTCTGCAGTCTGCAGTCTGCAAGTGTCGCACACCGCTCATTAAGCGGGCTTTTACTGTATATACCAACAAGGCCATGATTGCTTTATCAGCGGTGACTAAGTTCAAATTAGAGAGGAACAGAACTGCATTCAAATACACCTAGTTGAAGAGTACTAAGCTCTCTCTTATTTTGAGGGATCACTCCCTCCCTCATTGAGTGGAAATTATATATTCGAAACTTTGTGCAGAAGTAAAACCAAACTCGCTGACAAGTCGGTTCTTACGCTTGCATACGCTTGTCTTAAAATGCTTCGATTTATGACGGTCATTGTGCTACACTGAATCTGTGTAATGACTCCTATACATAGCATTGATCCTACTCTAACAATCAAGACATCATATATAGTCAAGGCGATATTATGCACCTTGTTGAAAATGCTTGGACAATAATGTGTTGCTATGAGTTTGATTTCCTTAATTTATAATAAAATAAAAGGAATACATAGTTCATTAGTTGTAAAGCTAGACCTGGTATAGATTATAGAGAGGGGTAATTAGAAAAAAAAAACAATACAAATCTTTATTTACCCTTTGTAGTGTTTATTCTCGGTTTTCATCAGTCATGTGATCAAAACTAAAAATCGTAACCGTTCAATAAATAAATTCAAGAATCTGGGATATGATAGATGATTGCAATATAAACAACCTCGCCAAGAATCAGGTCCCTGCTGTTTTTAATTCGTGTGCTATTCGCAGAAGTGGGTCATCCAAATTTATAGAGATTTGTATGGGACGCCATGTTGGTGCCCATCCACATGGGCACCAACATGGCGGCTGGAAACCAACAGAAACATCTGTTACTGAGTTTTGTTACAAAAGCGTAATTTATCTCTCGAGGAACTCAAAAACATTAAAATAATACTTTTCCTAATACAAGAGCCTGTTCAGATAGCCAAATTTCCCGAAATAAGTCCCGAAATAAGTCACTTTTTAAACAACCCGGCCGTCATGTAAATACCGCGTCACGCAAAAGCTTAGAAATTCAAGCATGGCCTATCGCAAAACCAAGAACCCATTCGGAACAAAAAATCGTCTAAATATTAGTTTTCAGCTGCTCTTATACCTCATTAAAGTAAAATATCAATAGGATCAATAGTTTTGTAGTTTGAATTTTAGTGACGTCATGTGAAAACCGGCAATAGCACAAAGGCTACTGGGTTCGAGCAAACAACTGAAAGCTTAATTATAGTGAAAGCTGCACTGTACTCTGGTAATATACATCATTGTGATTCAATACTTGAGGGAAATCAATACGGTATGTCAATAGACAGGGCTTTTGAATCACTCTTCGCCACGAAAGTATTCTTTGTTTATTCTAACAATAGAATGTATTGGTGTCAGTTTCTATCATACTGATAATTAGTCTCCTCTGTAGCCGTTTTTGGTGATGTCACACAACGTTCCCCGTTGCGTGGCATCCCCAAAAAAAGACTGCGGAGGAGATTAACTGATAATGGGAGTTATCAAATATTTGATTCTCATAGGGTAGAAGCCATCCCTCAGGCACATCAATACCATCCGTTTAGAGCTTAGTACAGCATTTTCAGACAATACACACGGAGTGACTCACTCGGTGACAACTATGAACTCAGAGGAGTGTAGATTAGTACATATGAAATAACTGCGGTGAACAGTCCAATAAACCGAAACAGGCAATCTTCTTCACCCCTCAACACATCTCGGTATAAGTGATCCGCAATGCTTGTCACGGAAAATGTGAATTGTAAACCGAGTGTAGATGAAGAATAATGTGTTATCAGTTAGGAGCTATTTGTCTATTAACCGTTTAAACAACCTGGAAAAACGAGGATCGCTTCTAGTTTCTAAACGGAAATCCATGTTCAATAAATTCAATTATCTTAGTCCATTCGTTTTAAGGTAGTCACGAATCGACCCGCCGGAAGTTGAAACGTGCGTTACCACTTAAATGAAATGGGGTAAACCACCGGAAGTAGACTGAAACAGACAGTAACAACATGTGCATCGTCGCCCTTGAAGCGTGAAACATGGATAGAAAATGTTGACACGATTCGCACGGGTCCAGCCAATTCGTCAAGTGTTAAATCGATCCGTCTCACTGGAAATTGAATCCCTCCAGTGAGACAACTCTAGCGAGAAAACAAAGAAGCCATGGTCGAAATCAAAGAAGTCTTCAGTTCAAGCGCCAGATAATTAGCATGATAACATGTTTTAACATCAATTTGAAATTTATGAAACATATTTCTCTAGTGTGACTGTAATCACTAAAAAAACTAATGAACTTGTGGTGCTCTAAAAATATATATTTATATAAATAACATGACCAGTTAAAATTTACATTTAAAAAGATAATTGTGAAAGTTATCGTATGCCTTTGGAGGCCACCTCGAGTCCATGAAATAAAGTGCGTCCAGTCTAAACTGTAGATATCAAAACCTCCATATCAAATTAACCCTTGTAAAGCTGGGTATATAAAAATACCAATAATTTTGAAATAAATTTCAAGACCAAAAAAATAGTTTTGTTTTACGCTAATCATTTAAATTGTTCCTCTGTTTCCAAACCCAAAGCGCTGAAAATGCATAGGCTGCGTTCTGCCACACTCGAATGCAGTTAAAAATTGCAGTGAAAATTTTATTTATGATAATTAAGGGTCCACACTAGCTTGCTCAGTAAAATATGAAATTTGTGCTCTTGGCAAGGTGAGAATTTGTTTACGTCAACCGAAAATGAAAAGAGAGTGTTGGGTTGCATCCATAGTGAAATACTACTTAAGCGATACAATATTAAGTTTGCCGTAGAGTCATTTATATGAGATAGGATTAGATGAGAAAAGTAGTACATTCGCTTTCCTAATATTACACCCTTTAGACTGTTTCAATCACGGCGTTCTGTCGATGAAGTGTCACTTTCGAAACCGCCTGCCTCCCGTAACTGCTATCGCATGTGGCTGGATTTGTCTCCGAAAAATGAGCACCTTGTACTGATCGACTGGGACTCACAACTCCATTGCTCTTTGCAATTGGTCTACCATCGGTTACGTCAAACCCGCAGTGTGGGAGCTGAAGTGAGAGACTATGCTGCGGTCGAACAGCTTCCGCTGTTGCTCTGACTGCAGGACTCTCGGGTGATAGTATCACAAAGTACATCCCGTATCTTTGGACGACATCATTTGCCACAGTTTGAATGCGAGCATCAAACCGTTTGGCCTTTGCGTTCTGAAATGACTTCTCTACGTTCTCTTTGGCGCTTTGCTTTGCGCACTCTTTCGCCATAGTGTGGAACTCTTTTAATGCCATCTCGGCCTCGATGTATTGGTAGTATTCCAAACTCGGCATTTTAAGTTCCTTCCTTTTTCGAAGACATCTACGAATGCAGACTGAAGTGAAGAGAATGCACACCGCCATGAGCATCAGAGACCAGCCTGTTATTTGACTGTGGGCTTTGTAACTTTCCTCAAGCTCTCTTGAGCGGAAGCCCAGTGTAACATGGCATTTATCAGTTTTATTACCCACTGCGACCTCACTGTCGCGGAGAGGAGGACCGAAATAAGCACATGTGTAATACTGCTGTTGCAGAAATGATATCACGAGCCAAGCCACCGGGGCAATACCTGCGTTTATGACGATGTACGGTGTAGCTAGAAATGCTTTCAGATACCGACGGCCTGGAGATTGTGTCATGTTTTTCTTCTTGATTCTTGCCAGCTTCCACAAATCGCTGTCCACCAGGATCCCGGCGAGAAACAGCAGCAAAGCCGGTACCCAGAGAAATGCCAATCCGTAAGGGAAGTGTCCTTCACACGGGCAGTTGAACACAACGCTTTCGATCAGTTCTTCTAAGCCTATTGTCAAAACTGCCATGGATCCATATAGCAAGGATCGCTTGGTGTTTCTGAATAACACTGCAACGCTTGAAAGTAAGGTGCTCATGTTGCTACAGCTGATCACCAAACTTATGATAAAAATACGAACGACGGCAGCTTATATGAAGGTTGAGAGAGGATGCATTTCGAAACGGAAGTCTAGTCTAGGTATAGTAGGAGAAATTATTTATAGAGCAAAACAAACCGGAAATAAAGATGTAGATAAGAAGGTTGGGGCAAAACAAGAGTATTTTAATAATGTCTCCAAAGCCAATTGTCATCGGCATCGATATCTATGAATTCGCCGTCGAATAGTAAAGGAGGTAGCACTAAATAAGTCCTTCACTACGAGCGAATTTATGAATTATTATATTTATATATTTATTATATAATTATATAATACAATATTATTGCTGCGCAGCGAGCGTAGCGAGCGTAGCAGCAGTTCATAATTGCTGCGGAGCGAGCGTAGCGAGCGTAGCAGCAGTTCATAATCTAAATATAAAAGAAAGGTAGAAAAATTTGAGATTTTGCCATGGTTTTTAGCCTCGCTTTCAGCGGACCACAATGCTTTGCGCTGTGGTAGAGCCTCGTTTTCAGCGGACCACAATGCTCTGCGCTGCGAAGAGCCTCGCTTTCAGCGGACCACAATGCACTGCGCATTGCCTCAATTCGAGACCAAGAAAACTAGACCAAGAACATAAGCAACTGAGAAGTTCTAACATAACATAACATAAGATCTTCTACACTGTCGTCTTGCTTTTTCGAGTTTCGACGCCAGTTCAGGCGAGTGCCAGGGTTCAGCCAGGGTTCAGAATGCGAATTTTCGAAATTTTTGATGTCGAGACGTTTAGATAGAGCTTTTCGAGAGCTTTGGACGTTGAAGTTTACTACACGTTAATTATTTGAAATACCCGTTGAAAAGTCCTGTCATTCTGGATTAACTTCTAGGTCAACGCGTCACGAAATAATTCACAAGGTATAGTGGTGTCATTTTATCACACATTACATGCCGCAAGATTGATTCAAATGCCTGCAAAAAAAAAGTAGAGGTCGTGTTTCTTTTCATCTGCAACGGCAAGGCGTAAGAAGCCGAAAGACTCGTTTAGCTCTGATTGGGCTGAAAAATTAGCAGAGAGTGACAAAGGCTCTTACTTCGACCAGGAGCAATGGCTAAATGAACGAGCAGCCAAGCGCCGAATGCGATTCGTCGCTTTCCTCGTCAACATGTAGCGCAAGCCGGTCAAAAATTACGGTTGAAGAACCTCTTGCAGATCTGGAAAGCACTGAAACATGGCAAAAGTTCTATGGCCACGCTATCGTAGCCGGTCAAAGACTACAGGAGAAGATCAACGAACCGGTGACCTGTCGCTTTTGTCAGGAAAGCGCAGAACTTGTGAAGAATTTAGGAAGTAAAAACGGACGTGGTTCCATTTGGATGTTTCAGTGCCAGAACGAAAGCTGTCCGTCGCACGAAACTAATCTTCCATTTCCGACGATGAAAAAAATGTAGGGCGCTCGCGATAAATTGTGCATCGGTTCTTGGCTTTCGAGCTATCGATGGCGGTCACGCGACAGTCTCAAAGGATTTTAGTTTTCTTGGTCTGTCGTCGATAAACAGAAAATGCAGTGTATTCCCGCCACGTCCCGCGTAAAGATTACTTAAAAAAATTCCCAAAGTGGAAGTGCAAGATGATCCCTCGCTGGTAAACATCAAAATGGATGATTAGGTGTTGTAATCCTATTGCGGTTAAGATGCCGCAAAAATATATTTTGTTTCTCGGAACGAAAATTTTGGAAAGTTAAGCATACGTTTTTAACTCCAAGTCGGCAGCCCTGAACCGATTTAGCTGAAATTTGGCCAGCTTATTGTCAGATTGTTTTTCTTGAAAAGCGTGTCGGCGATTTTTGTTTTCTTTTTCCGTTTTCAAATAATCGTCATTTTTTCGAAGGAAATGCTGATGATTTGTCCCCTCTGACTTTATCCTATTGTCACAAAAGAAACAAATAAAAACTGAGACACGGTTTTTTAGTAGAACGTGTCAAGAAGCAAATGCGATGTTTATCGTTCTCTTCCGACCATTCTTAGCGAGATTTGAGTTGACTTTACACAGACATATGTTTTCGCAAAAAAAACGTCTCAATTACGCTATCTCTTACGATTTTGAGATTTTTAAAGGAATGAGCCATAATCTGGAAATATTCAGCTTTCAGAAAATGTTTGGTTTGTTGGGGTTTATAAGAGAAATGAAAGCGCTACAGAGATCCGCGCGCGGAAGGTTCTGAAGGGTGTATATAAGGGTGTAGATAAATGTCGATTAATAGATTGATCAGGTCGATTCGCCGCAAACAGGTAACAATGTGAGGTTTTCGATAGTACTGCCGCCTGCCAAAACTTGAACGTAGTTTAAGTATTTTTTCTGATAGCTTTGTCGTATACTCCTGTAGCTGCCATGTGCTTCTTGCCGAAGCGCCTCGGCAAATTTGACAGGCTTTCATGTGTTCGCACTTATGGACTAATTCGCATAGCTACATTCGATATTTTTTGACAAGCCGTTACCTAATCGCACAAAATCAGTTAATTTTGTTCATGAAATCTTAAACTTATGAACTTTATTGTTGCATTATTTCTTTCAGAAATTAAACGCTGTAACTGATGACATCATGAATTGAATATAACCACATCTTACTCAACAATTTCTGGGACTTGACCAAACAACCATTTCTACACAAGCTCTATACAATCCCTACTTCAATTTGCAAACAACATCCCAATTTCCGCAGCACTTTCATAGCTTTGGCTACACTAGTCTATATATAAAAGAAAGGTAGGAAAATTTGAGATTTTGCCATGGCTTTTAGCCTCGCTTTCAGCGGACCATAATGCTTTGCTCTGCGGCAGAGCCTCGTTTTCAGCGGACCATAATTCCTCTGCACTGCGAAGAGCCTCGCTCTCAGCGGACCAGAATGCACTGCTCATTGCCTCAATTCGAGACAAAGACAACAACAACTGAGAAGTTCTATAAACATAACATGACACAAGACCTTCTACACTGTCATCTTGCTTTTTCGAGTTTCGGCGCCAGTTCAGGCGAGTGCCAGTGCATGATGATGATTTCATGGCAATGTTAAGTACACGTAGATATATGTCGTCAATAGGTTGATATCAAGTTTGCCCTGAATAAGTTACACTGCTAGGTAGATATATGTCGATGAATGGGTTGATCATGTCGAATTCGCCGCAAACAAGTTACACTGTGAGCTTTTCGATAGTACTGTCGATAGTACTGACCTTTCGGCGGACGGGTATGAAAGAAAAATGCAGTAATATTCGATTTTCTTACAGGCGGTGACGCATTCTCGCAAAGAATTAAAACGTAGTTGATGTATGTTTTCTGATAGCTTTGTCGTGTACTCCTGTAGCTGCCATGTGCTTCTTGTCGGATTTCGCACCTCGGCGAATTTGACAGGCTTTCATGTGTTCGCACTTATGCACGTATTCGCACAGATATTCTATTTTCGTTCAGGCGGTGACACATTCTCACAAAAAAATTGAACGTAGTATAAGTATGTTTTCTGATAGCTTTGTCGTATACTCCTGTAGCTGCCATTTGCTTCCTGCCGAAGCACCTCGGCGAATTTGACAGTGTGTAAAATAATTAAAATGGGGTTGACTAGCCACACGACTCCTACGGTTTGTGACATTTTTACATTTGCCGTTCTCTGTTGGGTCATTCGACCTTTTTTGTTGCTTTACTTCATGTTGTGTAATAAGGAAGAATTTCAAATAAAGTTGAGTCGTAAGATCGTGCTTTGTCAGATTTGTATAGGTCATAGGTCTGCGCCGTTTCCGCTGTTATATGCATGTCGCCTCGTATATTTTGACAGCTCTGTAATTTGCCATGTGTTAATTTTAAAGGCTCATTTCTATTGCAAGGTATGCTTTTAAGTTTACTTTCGAGGGAGAAACCATGAAATTTACCGTGAACATGTTGCTTACTTGCATTCGATATTGTGCGCCGGGCCCGGCTGCGATTAGAATTGTTTGCAAGTATAGTCATGTTTTGTTCTCGTACGATTCTCTTCGGGACATGCCGTAGCTTTACTTCGGGAAAGCTATACGTTTGTCTAGAGACATTCTAATTTTTCTTGAAGTTATCTGATCGAGCTTAGACTTCTCTTGCTCAATGTGTAGGTTTATTCCTCCCGTGGGTCGTTCTCGCACCACATGATAAATGAAGCTGTTTACGGCCTAGTTCAGGAAAGACCATGGTTTCGATCCTCCATGAGAATCTCATCAGTTGCCGGTATTTCTAAAAGACTCTGTACGTCTGTACGTCTATACGTCTGTTGCCACTAATTCAACACGTACATATGTGAATGCTAGACATTCTGCGGCTTGGCACAGGTTTCTGTTCAGGTATTGAACTTCAACCTCTTTTTAACACAAAAAGTTAGAAAATAATAATGTAGAAAACCTCTGCTATATTATGTTAAATAGATGAACAACCATTGAATTTGAAGTCATCAATAGTTACACAGAACACTAACTACAGCAAGTGATACTATTTATTGTGCTAAATGTTCCTGTTGAGTAGTTAAATTTCACTCTTAATAAAAAAGTTATGAAATGTCTGTGAGACTTGGCAATATTACAAAAAGGCCAAACTATTTAAGAAATGTCAGTCTAGACGAAGTGTAACAGTTAAAAGTCGAGATTATGGATGCCTTTACCAACTTAGGGTGTCGCTATAGTAACTGATGACATCATGAATCGAATATAACCACAACGTACTCAACCATTTCTGGGACTTGACCAAACAAAATAACTTGATGACGGGCATTTCTACACAAGCTCTATACAATCCCTACTTCAATTTGCAAACAACATCCCAATTTCCGCAGCACTTTCGTAGCCTTGGCTACACTAGTATATTCTTTATATCCGCAATACGACAATACGTGAGGAGTAATATAAAATCAGTTACTGAGGAATTATTTGTCGATTAACCGTTTTAAACAACTCTCGAAAAACAAAGGTCGCTTTCAGTTTCTAAACGGACATCCATGTCCAAATACACCCAATCTTAGTACATTCTTAGCAAGGTAGTTGACAAATTGACTCACCGGAAGTCGATTCGTGTGTTATCATGAAAGGGGGTAAACCACCGGAAGTCGAGTGGCATAGACAGTGACAACATAAAGCTTTGTCGCTCTTAAGAGTGAAACAAGGGGTATTAAATGTCGACGAGTCGACACGATTTGCAGGGATGCACTCCACTCGTCATTTGCTAAATCGATCCATCTACCGCGCCAGGGTTAAAGGGTCTACTCGATTCACCTTATTCGATCCGTCTCACCAGAACTCCCTTCTCTGCTCAATAACTTCGGTTGAGGAGAGAATATATTCTCTCGGTACAGTCTTGAATCCATGGGGGAAGTTTTGAATAGCTAGATCCTAAAAATCATATTATACTGGATATTTGTTTATTATTTTGTACAGCATATAGGTAAATGAAGCTAGTATCAAGAATAAGTTTCGATTATAATTAAAGCGATGAAGCGAACTTATGCGTAGCATTTAAACCCACTTACTTTGGACATTTAGTCATGGAATCAATGCCGAGTGCTATTAAAAACGGCACAATGGATCTGTATTTTTGCAGAAAGCTAAGAACACAGCGCAAACTAAGAAAGTAGTAGACGAGGAGGCGTGATTTGCACTACTGAATCTTTTATGCAAATATAAAGTCGTACATCTGTGTCACTTGTTGATTTTGTGATAATTCTAATACAGTTTTGCATACTTAATTAAAGGGTCCTTAAAGTTTTGTCGTTGTTGATGTTGTTATAAATGAAACTGAGTGACAGTGCCAGCTGACTAACCAGTTAGTCAGTCAGTTTGTCAGTCAGTCAGTCAGTAAGTCCGTTAATCCGTTGGTCCGTTGGTCCGTTAGTCCGTTAGTCAGTGGTCAGTTAGTCAGCTAGTCAGTTAGTCAGTTAGTCGGTTTGTCAGTCAGTCAGTTAGTCAGTCAGTCTGTCAGTCAGTCAGTCAGTCAGTCAGTCAGTCAGTCAGTAAGTCCGTTAATCCGTTGGTCCGTTAGTCCGTTAGTCAGTTGGTCAGTTGGTCAGTTGGTCAGTCAGTTCGTCAGTTCGTCAGTTCGTCAGTTCGTCAGTTCGTCAGTTCGTCAGTTCGTCAGTTCGTCAGTTCGTCAGTTCGTCAGTTCGTCAGTTCGTCAGTTCGTCAGTTCGTCAGTTCGTCAGTTCGTCAGTTCGTCAGTTCGTCAGTTCGTCAGTTCGTCAGTTCGTCAGTTCGTCAGTTCGTCAGTTCGTCAGTTCGTCAGTTCGTCAGTTCGTCAGTTCGTCAGTTCGTCAGTTCGTCAGTTCGTCAGTTCGTCAGTTCGTCAGTTCGTCAGTTCGTCAGTTCGTCAGTTCGTCAGTTCGTCAGTTCGTCAGTTCGTCAGTTTGTCAGTTCGTCAGTTCGTCAGTTCGTCAGTTCGTCAGTTCGTCAGTTCGTCAGTTCGTCAGTTCGTCAGTTCGTCAGTTCGTCAGTTCGTCAGTTCGTCAGTTCGTCAGTTCGTCAGTTCGTCAGTTCGTCAGTTCGTCAGTCAGTAGTCGGTTAGTCGGTTAGTCGGTTAGTCGGTTAGTCGGTTAGTCGGTTAGTCGGTTAGTCGGTTAGTCGGTTAGTCGGTTAGTCGGTTAGTCGGTTAGTCAGTTAGTCAGTTAGTCAGTTAGTCAGTTAGTCAGTTAGTCAGTTAGTCAGTTAGTCAGTTAGTCAGTTAGTCAGTCAGTCAGTCAGTCAGTCAGTCAGTCAGTCAGTAGTCGGTTAGTCGGTTAGTCGGTTAGTCGGTTAGTCGGTTAGTCGGTTAGTCGGTTAGTCGGTTAGTCGGTTAGTCGGTTAGTCGGTTAGTCGGTTAGTCGGTTAGTCGGTTAGTCGGTTAGTCGGTTAGTCGGTTAGTCGGTTAGTCGGTTAGTCGGTTAGTCGGTTAGTCGGTTAGTCGGTTAGTCGGTTAGTCGGTTAGTCGGTTAGTCGGTTAGTCGGTTAGTCGGTTAGTCGGTTAGTCGGTTAGTCGGTTAGTCGGTTAGTCGGTTAGTCGGTTAGTCGGTTAGTCGGTTAGTCGGTTAGTCAGTTAGTCAGTTAGTCAGTTAGTCAGTTCGTCAGTTCGTCAGTTCGTCAGTTCGTCAGTTCGTCAGTTCGTCAGTTCGTCAGTTCGTCAGTTCGTCAGTTCGTCAGTTCGTCAGTTCGTCAGTTCGTCAGTTCGTCAGTTCGTCAGTTCGTCAGTTCGTCAGTTCGTCAGTTCGTCAGTTCGTCAGTTCGTCAGTTCGTCAGTTCGTCAGTTCGTCAGTTCGTCAGTTCGTCAGTTCGTCAGTTCGTCAGTTCGTCAGTTCGTCAGTTAGTCAGTCAGTAGTCGGTTAGTCGGTTAGTCGGTTAGTCGGTTAGTCGGTTAGTCGGTTAGTCGGTTAGTCGGTTAGTCGGTTAGTCGGTTAGTCAGTTAGTCAGTTAGTCAGTTAGTCAGTTAGTCAGTTAGTCAGTTAGTCAGTTAGTCAGTTAGTCAGTCAGTAGTCGGTTAGTCGGTTAGTCGGTTAGTCGGTTAGTCGGTTAGTCGGTTAGTCGGTTAGTCGGTTAGTCGGTTAGTCGGTTAGTCGGTTAGTCGGTTAGTCGGTTAGTCGGTTAGTCGGTTAGTCGGTTAGTCGGTTAGTCGGTTAGTCGGTTAGTCGGTTAGTCGGTTAGTCGGTTAGTCGGTTAGTCGGTTAGTCGGTTAGTCGGTTAGTCAGTTAGTCAGTTAGTCAGTTAGTCAGTTAGTCAGTTAGTCAGTTAGTCAGTTAGTCAGTTAGTCAGTTAGTCAGTTCGTCAGTTCGTCAGTTAGTCAGTTCGTCAGTTCGTCAGTTCGTCAGTTCGTCAGTTCGTCAGTTCGTCAGTTCGTCAGTTCGTCAGTTCGTCAGTTCGTCAGTTCGTCAGTTCGTCAGTTCGTCAGTTCGTCAGTTCGTCAGTTCGTCAGTTCGTCAGTTCGTCAGTTCGTCAGTTCGTCAGTTCGTCAGTTCGTCAGTTCGTCAGTTCGTCAGTTCGTCAGTTCGTCAGTTCGTCAGTTCGTCAGTTCGTCAGTTCGTCAGTTCGTCAGTTCGTCAGTTCGTCAGTTCGTCAGTTAGTCAGTTAGTCAGTTAGTCAGTCAGTCAGTCAGTCAGTCAGTAGTCGGTTAGTCGGTTAGTCGGTTAGTCAGTTAGTCAGTTAGTCAGTTAGTCAGTTAGTCAGTTAGTCAGTTAGTCAGTTAGTCAGTTAGTCAGTTAGTCAGTCAGTAGTCGGTTAGGCAGTTAGTCGGTTAGTCGGTTAGTCGGTTAGTCAGTTAGTCAGTTAGTCAGTTAGTCAGTTAGTCAGTTAGTCAGTTAGTCAGTTAGTCAGTTAGTCAGTTAGTCAGTTAGTCAGTTAGTCAGTTAGTCAGTTAGTCTTTCAGTATCTCATTCAGTCAGTCAATAGGTGAGCATGTCAGTTCGAATAATTTGTGATCGCAATCGCAATGTGATCGCGTATCGCCGTTCTAATCCTGCTCAGGAAGGCCTAACTTAATTATCAAGACTTTTTGGAATGAATAAAAAACAAAAGCAGTCCATGCCTGCTGATTGTTTCATTAAAGTATAACCAATTCCAGTCCTTCATATTTGAACTGCGAACAAAGATGCAAAGGAAAAATCTGACCAGGCTTGAACCGGCAAATTACGAACTCGCAACTTAACCAGCTCCCAGTTGGCTTGATGACTCAGTTGCTAGAGCACTGCACCAGCAACGCAGCTGTCTTTGCACATGACTGCAATGATGATTCAATATATTTAGATCTTTCTCTGCAGTTCAGATGAATGATCTTTCATATATTCCTGTACATTCTTCATAATCTAGGGGTATTTGAAGAACTCACAACCAGACCAGATCCCAGTTGGATAGATAGCTTAGTTTTTCTGTTTTTTGTTTTTATTATTACTATTTATTATTAATGCTTTTACCGTCTTACAAACATCACTCACAATACATGAAAAAAAACCTGTTCTTGGCTAAAATGTAAATAGCTTAGTTTGTAGTGCACGGCACAGGTATTGAAGGATTTTGCAAAGTGAAACTCCATTTTAAATTTAATACTCAAGTATTTAGAAAAACTATATCTGAATTATATGCAAATACGCATGGTTTGCGTGTTACCTTAGCCAACGAATTAAATCTAACAAGGCAAGCTGTTAGAGTGGAGGCTAAGCGCAAGCAAGTCGGAGTGAAAGCTATATATAACCGCGAGCAAATAGAGGTGAAAGCTAGCCGCAGACAACCAGAATGAAGCTAACTACGAGCAAACAGGAGTGTACGGCTGGCCACGAGCAAACGGGAGTGTAGCTAGTGCTAACCGCAAGTAAATCGGAGTGAAAACTACATGCAACCGCGAGCAAATAGGAGTGAAAGCTAACTGCAAGCAAACTAGAAAGAAATGAGCACACTGGAGTGAAAGCTAGCTAACCAAAACTAAGTCGAAGTGTACTCTAGTCGATCACAATTTTGACTCGAGGTCCTAACTCGAAGTCCTGACTCGAATATTATATGATAGTATCCTCAACAGAATACCACCTGTCATTTCGATAATCTAGTAAGTGCCTCGTTTTTATTGATTCATATCCTTCAGTGAAAATGGTCCATATAAACATATTGAAAACGGATATTACGTTCAACGTTTTATGCACATATGATTTACATTTTAAAAGTAGGAGATATTTCTAGAATTTTAAGCATCACTGCTGCATGGGCTGAAAATGACTTGAAGTTTTATGCCATTATGTCAAATTCGTGAGCTGTTAATTTAAAAATGAAAAGGTGCCGGGATTGACACTGATATTCTTCCTCTAAATGCGGAAACACATTGAAAGATCGGTAAAATACATTACGAAATGGGAAATATATTGTCATGTTGAATTCAGCGAAATCCAATAAAACTGGTTTATTGCAGCGGTAAAGATTCATTAAGCTTATTGACCCAGCTGACAGGAGATTGCTTCCCCTCAGTTAGGCTTTGATATCGCCACAGAAAAATATATCTTGACAACTAGGAAAATGGTAAGTAAACTTTGTAGAAATAATATCACCATTTATAAGTATTTCGATTATTTTTTCTGTTTTTTTTCTAATCTTAGTACGTTTGCTGTTTGTCCCTGACATTATTTTCTATTTCTCTTTCTCCTTTGCAGATGTTGAGCGCAGTTCTTGTCATATTGTCATTCACCTCAGTGATCAAAACAGAAGAGTTTGGCGTTTTCTTTGAAATCGAAGAAGACTCTTTTTTCGCGAATGAAAGTCCTGTTAGGATTGAAAAGGTCAACTCGTTGATTTCCTGCTCCCAAATGTGTGCCAGGGAGGCCTATTGTAAAAGTGCAAATTATTTGACAAGTGGAAGGACCTGCTCGCTACACAGAGAAACGAGAAAGATGTATCCGGACAGGCTTTTAAAACAAAAAGGTTCTTCATACGTAGAAAAGGTATGTTATTAGTCAGGAACGGAGAAGACTTTTAATTGCTTTAATTGCTTTAGCTAGCGGGGTTCCCGCAGAGGAGGACGTAATTATAAGAAAGTGTATATGCGAAGAAATGATATATCAATACAGTTACAGTTAGAAGGGTGCAACTTCTAAGTGGTTCCACGTTAACCAAAACCATAAACATTTTCTCCTAAGGCGTTTCAGCTCCAAATTATAAAAAAGACGAATTAAATTTATGGACAGATGATAGGTTAGGTTGACCAAACATTTAGAGACTTGTTACTTAGCCTTATGCGATGAGAGCTGCGGTTCATCATTTTTGTGCACGTCCATGCGTTTATTCGTTAGTCAGTTGATCAATCAATCAGTCAGTCACTCAGGCGGTCGATCCAGATATGTCCAGGATTGACCGCTAATGAGATTCAAATTCCTTATGATAAGCATCACAAAGTGTCCTCATTGGTGAAAAGTCACCAAAACACACACAATTCTGTCAAATATGAAGTAATATGAAAATGTCAGATACCCCTGCCTAATATGAAGTACTAATTAAACAATACTCGCGTTCAATCCTGGACATAAGTGGGTCGATCAGTCAGCTAGTCGGCAGCTTACGTGTTTTTTCTTCCAGGTTGTCTCAGGGAAAACACCAGCATCGTTTGGTTTTCGGGATGACTTTGACGAAATTCATACTTCACGGGGTAAACTGCTGCTTTCTGATATCTCCACAATAGATCATAAATTCTCCAAACCACTCTAATAGCTTTATTGTGTTTTTTATATATCTATACATATTTATCACCTCTGCAATAACTTATAGAGAGAGTTCAAACCGTAACAGATGATTACTGCATAAACAGCAGTAGTTAATGTTAAATTCATACAATTTAATGCAAGATACATTTTAGTTTCCGCCTACCTTAGTAAAAAAAAACATTCTCGTTAAAATCCTTGTCTCCTCAGGTCACTAGACACAGTGCAGTCCTCGTGAACTTTCTTTAATGCAAAAATAGAAATGGCGGGAGGTGTGGTGGCCTCGTGTTTAGTGCGCTCGTTTTCGGATCGAGCAGTCCAGGTTGGAGCCCAGGCCGGGAACATTGCGTAATTTTCTTGGGCATACACTTAACTCTTACAGTGCCTCTCTCCACCCTGGTGTATAAATGGATACCGGCAAACTTAATACTGGGAGATAACCCTGCGATGGACTAGTATCCCATCCAGGGAGGAGTAGAAATACTCCTAGTCTCTTCATGCTACAGAAACCAAGATAAGCTCCGGCCTGATGAGCCACTTAGCTCGTATACATACTTAATATGTATACATACTTTAACTTTACTGCATAAATGAAATTTGACACTTCATTTTCTATTTTAGGTACTACTCAACCACCCGTCCTTAGCTCTTGCTGGTCACTTAGCTATTGGAATCCCCCTTTGTCTTCGGGTGTTTATTGGATAGATCCAGGTTATGGATCTGAGGACAACGCTTTCCAGGCTTACTGTGACATGGACACTGACGGAGGAGGCTGGACTCTAGTGTGGAGCTATACATTCACTAATTATAGTCACTTCACAGATGAATCAAACGCAATTACACCCAGACCAAATTGGCCAGTGAGCCAAGAAGTAGATGTTCCCATCTCGACAACTTCTCCACTGAGTGAAACAGACTACAACGCCATGGACTTCTCGCTTTGGAAAAAGCTTGGCTCAGAGATATTGATCAAAAGCAACATTGACAACTGGTGGGCTTGCTTTTCGTTAGGTGGAAGTCTGGTTGATTGGCAGCAAGGGAATGCCTACTGTTCGGTGGTTGAAAACGTAACTGGTACGTGTCTCTATGAAGATCCTTACATGCTTACAATTGCGCCGAGCGAAGAATGTGGACCAAAATTCATAGCAAGAGACATTTTCTTTCACTTTGATGGCTGCACAAAGAATCGTTGGCCTGTCCATGATCCTTGTGGAGTAGGCCAGGAAAACAACTTGAAAAACGTGATTAATCCGCATGGGAGTATTTTTGTTCGCTAGTTAAGAAAAAAAAAACAAAAATAGCTGTCGTTTGGATAATCCATTATACACAAGCTATATACATAATGTGTATATACACCTTTAAAATATTCGTGTATAGACAAGCGCATAGACAAGCGCAAGTAACAGTAGCAACACAACATATAGACAAACATTTCAAAAGCTCGTGCCACATCCATCAGAAGTAGACATCTAGATTTGAAATGCAAAACAATGCATTTTCAAGAATTGGAGTAAGAGTATCTTCTTAAAAAGGAAAGTTTAAAGCTAAACTTCATTACTTTATGATTGATATCCTAAAACAGCATGATGATTACATTGATATTCCCCAAATCACTGAAGCCATAAAGAAATACAAATGTCTTATGACTTATTCTCTACTGACTCAAGTTGATAAAATGTTTGATGCTTACATATTATTCTTTAAGTTAAGTTTAGAGTAGAACTAATTTAAAGGTAATGTTGATATTTTCTGCTGTCTTTGTCTCTATAGTTGTTTCTTTATGCATTATTTAAAAAATCTAATATAAGTAGCCTCCCCCTAGATTAGCCTAATGTTATAAGCGGGTCAGTTTTACACTTATATTAATTTTTGAATGTAATTTAAATAAAGTTTGTAAGCGTGTGTGTAGAACCAAAACTAAACGTAAATTGCTCGCACAGGTTACGCTGCGCTAAACATTTATCAGCTAAACATATCTTCTGTCAGCTAAACATATTTGCTTGGAGTTTTGATAAGTTCAATGGGTTGAGGCCTGTGTCCTTTGTGATTTATCAGAGTGATTCTTTGGTTTTGATTTCACGATATTCAACTGAAGACTGCTCTATAAATTTAAAGCAAGATGCCATTTTTGGCCCATACTATGTATCGCTAATGATGCCCAGGTTCAACACTGGAGTAAAATATCCACCAACACAGTCAATGTCAAGGTTATTGAACACCCACAACTCAAAAGTCTGACTAAGTGGAGGTGTCAGTGCATAACACTCTCCCCCTGCTTTTGACAGCTGGCCCCCACGAACAACCAGCAGATGGGCTGGCCCGGGCCATGTCCCCAACTGCCCGGGCCATGTCCCCAATCTGGCCTTGACAGACGGAATCCCCCTGGAATTAGAGTCGCTACCTCAGCCTGGATCTGGACAGCGCCCAGATCTAGGCTGAGGCCGCGACTCTCAAGAAGAGAAACACCATAGCTGCTGGATGTTGCAACGAAACCCTCAGTTGATGCGATGGACAAGTGAATAGTCAACCAACCCCTCTCCCTCTTACCCCTTACCATGGGTGGCCAAACAAACTCCTAAATATCCTGGCAAGTACACGGAAACCTCAAAATGCAACTTTCAATGCTACAGCCAATGTCATGCATTTCATTGGCTAATTGGTTCCTGTAACAACGAGTGGACGTCATTCAAGGAGTGTTGACTCGGGTTGGGTGTGGCCAAACATTGAAACACTTTCGTCCACTTGGGTGCAATTTGTATAAGCAATCCTTCGATATTTGTTAAGTTAAGAGTTCCCAATTAGCGCAATAGTGCTAAATACACATTACACTTAAAAAAAAGTTATTTTATTTATTTTGGGACCTTTGAAATGTACACCCTAACCTTACTAGGAGACGGCATGAAAGTTTTACGTAGACCTGTACAGAAGAGTTTTCTGTTTTCAATTTCTACAGCAAGTTAATGGAGCATTCCTCTCTTTTATGAAAAACACCCTAGTAAGTCACCAGCTTAGAAAGTTTTGGTATTCCAGTAAATTAAGTCGCAAGTGTGTGACATAAATGAGGATTCCGGTGGGATGTTATGAAACTTTGATTAGCGTTCAAGCTAGACGTCTTCGAGATCTCATTAAAAAATGGCTTCACTATCTCTGGCGAAAACAATATTTGACGAACTGCCAGTCAGCTTTTTTGACCTCCAATATTGGGCTTAGTTTCGACTTTTTACGGAAGCTTTTTGCGGATGCTTTTTTGACCTCCTATATTGAGCTTAGTTTCGACTTTTTACTCAAATACGAAAAAGTGTATCCAATTATTTCGACCTCAATTGTTTCACGAGGAAAGGCCGATGTATGCAAATAGAGACACTTCACAGCGATTTTAATGTTAGTGTAGCGAGAGGCCAAAAAGTGTCAATTTTGGCGTTCTCGCACTTTTTAAAACCATTTTGAGTTGTTTTCTATTTTCCTTAAATTTCAGTTTATTTTCCCACTGCAGGATTTGTTTTGTAGACACAATGCTTATATATCCTTTTTGCTTGGGTGGTTTGTTACCACATTTCAGACAATGCGATGATACTCTTAATGAAATATTAAATCTAAGAAATAGTCACGTCTATATGAATGAAAATTTTTTAGATGGATAAAAGAAAAAATCTTTAGAGAATATTACGTGGAGATAAAGAAGAGAGAAAGAACATAAAACGCCATAAAATAAAATGACCTCTCAAAACCTTTTTATCAATAGGGTTATCATTTTCTCGCAAAACCAGATGTACACTCAGTGGATGAATTGTGCTCGTGTTTTTCGCTAAATGGTTCGTAAAATCTTTTAATCTTACGAGAGGAAACTGAAATCATACAATCAAAAGCTGAAAGAAACTTTCGGAGCACCTGTCGTAAACATTAAATTGCCGTTGTTATCTCCCATTGGAGTCCGGGACAGCCAGAAGAAAATAATCATCGTGTAATTGCTTAAGGCACTGACACTGAAAAAAGCTTTTTAAAGGTTACGTCTGCAACTGACGTCACTGCCGCCGTGTTGGATGACCATTGACAAAAGAATTCTTATAAACATTGTTATTCCTGCCTTCCAATACGACAATGAAGCAAGGCTGATTACCACATAGAAAGCTTAACGGGGCAACGACATGATAGAGTCCAAACTGAAAGGCAAGAATTGCAATGACAGCTTTTTTCAACCTGGTTGGGTCACGTCTCTGAGTACGGTGTAGCTGCGGCAAGAAGTAAAGCAACCGCCTGGTTGACCGATCGTCTACTGAATGCAAATGGTAATGACCTCAATCACCGTTAGCGCTCTCACCTGTCATGACATCATTTTGCTCAGCATCCTGGCGATGGTTGCGGTGGAAACCAAACAAGAGCTTCGCACCAAATCTAACCATGCACTCGCCTGTTTAGCCACAACTGACCTTGTGGTAGGTCAAGTCGTCCAACCTCTGCATATTGCCAGCTCTGGCTTACTTTTTGAAGGTAAAATAGACACGTTTTGCAGTTTGACTGACACAATATATGTTAATTAACCCGAAAGTTTGTTTCGGCATCGCTACTTCATTTGTTTCTTATGAGTTTTGAGCGGTATTATGCTGGGATTAAACATCGCCTACGAGAACAAGGTACTTCTTTTATGTTAAGACGAATTCTCAGGTAATCCACAAAGAAATATATTTTCCTTCTTTTTTCAGAAAAATGTTGACGTAAACATTTGTGTTCGAGATTCAAGGCTAATTATCCTGAAAAAATGCGTGGCTATCCCCATTTTTTGAGGATTTGTATAGTATCTGCTAAGATATACTTTTTTCACATGCTCCTAATATGGCGTGAACACATACATATTTATTCACATTCGTATATAGTTTAGAGGTTAACCCTATTAATACAGCTCCTCACATTTCATATTACATTAAGAAATATTGAAAGAAGAAGGGAAAAAAATCTATTTGTTAAATTAAGAAAAACTTAAAAATGATCTGAACCTTATTTTAAAGAGTTCGAGGCTTCCCGCTTCAACAATGTTATTAGGTTGAGTGTTCCAATCAGCAATCACTCTAACGCAAAAAAAAGAATGTTCAAAACAGTTGATTCTGGTTGATGTTTTTTTTTTTAAAAAAATAGGCACCGTCTTAACTCGAGAGGCATTTGCGAGACCAGATGGATCGAGTTTGGGTGCATAAAGCTGTCAACTTGACAGACCATCCTTTACTCAGACCATGACCATGCCAACGCTCCGCACATAGAAGGGGTAGGTTTAATGCTGACGTCACAAGCGAAATTTTAACTCGAGAAACACCAAACCTGTCTGATCGTGTCTTTCACTGCTTGCCTTACTCCTCTCATCTTCCAGCAGTAGATAATTGGGTTTACAGACGAGTTAAAGTAAAGTAAGGTTAATGTTACAGACGTAGCGAGGCAGGTGGATGCATTATCTAATCCATTTATGGCTGCTACAGCAGATACTATCCCAGTTGGAAGATAGCAAGCTAGTAATGTCATCTGTATCCTCAATGCGATGGCCACTGTCTTCTTGTAAAGAGCTATATTAATTTGAATTATTCCTCCTCCGTTTGGTTGTACTTGATGGACGAGATCTTGAGCCGAGTTTTGATGATGACGAAGAATAAAATAGATTTTGGTGTAGCAGATGACTGAGATTACTATACACATCAATAGTCCCACGCTACCAAGGCCTTGAGCTAAACGATAGTTTAAAAAGAATGTTACTCCAGTGGTAACGCTAAAAAGGCAAGAGAAAATTACAAAGATCCTCACTCGACTCAAAGTTACCACCTGTCGATATCTTAGTTTTAACTTCAGAGCGAGAAGTCTGTCCACGCTCATTGCAGTTAGTGTCAACAAAGATACGCCACAAAACATTGTGTTTATGGTATCCTTAATAAGGATGCTGAGAAACTGAGCATGTTGAGAAAGTCCTGGAGACATAAGAAATGTAACGTAAAGAGGTTGAGCAATAAGACCCACACAGATATCGGTGCTTACAAGGCAACTGAGTAGAAGTTTTGATGGCGGTTGAAGTGAGCAAACCTTTTGTAGAGCAACAATGATCAGTACATTCCCCAAAAATGCAGTGATGGAAAGAAGAATATTTAATGCGGAAATAATAAACCTCTGATGTGCTTCGTAAAGATCCGGCCTGCAAAACGACGGTTGAATTGTCGTGTGGTTTCTATCTCCAGTTAAGTTCATCATTTGCTTTTGGCGCTCAATTATGGAAAGTGGTAACGTCGCGCTTCAAAGAAAGCAGGGCCTTTAGCGAAGACGTTGTCCGCGGTGTTTTATTGCTTCTTGTTGTGAAGGTGAGTCAGCGTTTTCTCACAGGTTTTTCCTGCAAAAGAGGAAGTAGAGTACCGATTCAGACGAAAGCCTTCCAAAGGACAGGTGAAAGGCACTGAGACGCGGCAGCCCTGATATCTAGAATTTTTAGTTGTCTCCAGCGAGCATCAACTGGGATAACTTACTTCTCTGAAAATCAAACGCGGCTTTGAAATCTTTGAGATGCCTCAACGCAGAACTCACTCCCTTATAGATAAACATTCGTGCTTCGCGTGTTGATGGAACTTGACACCGCAATTTCTGAGCATCAATAATTCATCTCGATCTAATTGCAAGCTGTCTCAGCTAATGGCAAACACTTTTCAATTCAATAACAGCAGAAAAGAACAACTGACGCTGTACCCCTCTCTTTAAGGAGCTCTATCACGGGTCGCGCGTCACCGAACGTTTTGGCCATTTAAAATTCACGTCCGTTGACACACGAAGTGAGCAGTCCAATTAAAGTAAAATCGAAACGAGCCTTAAAAACATAAGGTTAGTTTATGCCAAAAGGAGATAAAAGAGAAGTTTCTTGCCGGGTCGTTATATCTTTAAAACACCGATTTCATGCCATTGATAAACATCTTAGAAGTGCCCATGAAATACAACACAAAAGGAACACCTGAGAAGATATTCACTTACAATTAACATCGTTTTCGTTATTTTAATTTCCAACAGGCTAAATTAAAGAGCTTGTTGTGCTACTAGGCACATTATATAACAATAGGTGACGTCACCGCTGCGTCCACTATCGCTAATTATAATATAACTGAGCTACTATGCACGCTCTCATTGGTCGATAGGTGTGCTTAGATATACTGTTGTGACGTTTTAAATTCGCGCATGTTTTTGAGAATTATTTTATAAAAGCAATAGAGCACTTTTTCGTGTTTACACAGCCTCATCTAAATACTCCTGAGATTGGGAGAATTCTCGAAAGTTAGGCAAACCCGAGACGTAGTCGAGGCTCTGATTCTCCCAACCCTCCTCGTGTTTAGATGAAGCTATGTAAACACGGATAAAGTGCTCTATTGCTTGAATAATAATTTAACTTGCTATATAAGGTTTCCATGTTTCTCTGCCCCAGGAAGCGTTTTCAGTCTAACAACGAAATTACAGGTGGTCTTTTATCTGAATTGGGATGACTTAAGCTAATTATTCGATTTTTTTTAACAATACATTTTCTTATTTTTAATTCTATTTTTCTTCCTCTGTTGTTTCTCCACTTATCGTTTATGGGGTGAACTTTTTTCTTGAGGATTTGCATGTGGTTCAAATAACTCGCTTTTTTTTAATTGATAGTTTGACATTTGAAATTTGTAAAATTATCTGATAGCCAGAAAAATTGAAAGAACTAAGTAATTCTGTGGTACAATTGTTAGTCAGCCTATAGGGAACTTGCAAGCTTTCAATAGAAATTTGCTCCAGCGGCATGCCATGTTTTTCACCTTTCGTCAAATGTGGTCCTTGAGTTGCAGCTTCCTTTTTTAATTTTAAAGCGCACTTTCCTGTTTGGCAAACTGCCAATCAACATTGGAATTTTTTTTTAACAATGCAATTTTATTAACAACAATATTGGAATATTGCGTCCAAATAATTTAGAGTTCTTCTCAAAGGAACATCCCGTTTGACTGCATGTTAGATAAAGTTCACATATTTATACCCGTCTTATCACCGACGGTCCTTTTTATTATTATTGCTAAAGTAAATCGTAAGAGCAAGCTTAAAGCCACAGAGTGCGCCACAAGATGCAGCGTCGTTAGGCCACGTCAGCATGACATAGCTAGTACCGCAATTCGGCGATTTTTCTAGTTATTTCCGTGTTACCGTGCATTAAGTACATCAAATGCAATGTGTCGATAACAAGACAAAAGAGTCGGATTTTTTTTGCTCACTGACTTGTATATTTAGGCAAGACGTCTCGGTTAACTCTTAAGCTTTCATCAATTGTAAAAGCGTTAATGTTACGCGCGATTTAAAATATTTTAAAAAGTTGAAACGTTGCGCGTGCTGTATGCCCGTGACTCGAGAGAATTCTAAGTGCGTGCTCAGTACTTGTAGACTTCTGGGATGACGATGTAGTTATTTCCAGCGTTCGGGTTCTTTACAGACATCCAAGCTTCTAGAAAAAGCTACTGATGGTAATGTGCCTCGTGTCCGACAACTTCAACGTGCTCAAAATCCATGCGATGATGACATTCGTGGACATGGCACGCAAGTTGTGATCGAACATCAAGCATTTTTAAACATTTTTAAACAAATGCAATGTGTGCTTGTTCGTTTCGAGTGGAGGCCCACAGTAGCTTAATGATCAGCGCGTCGGACTTTCGAGATGTCCATGTTCGACTCCTGGCTGGGGACATTGTGTTCTTTTCTTGGGCAAGACACTTTTCTCTAACAGTGGCTTTCTCCACCCAGGTGTAAAAATGGATACCAGTGATTTTTAGGGACCTTTTGATTGGACTACGAGTACGAGATTGAGTACCAATACGATTTTCGAATTTCAAACCAGTGACGTTTTCGGTGCCCTCTCTCTTCATGTTGGTTTTAGGCAGAGAGGGTAGCTCATGGACTGAGATGTGTATGACATGATGATGTGAAACCTGCAAACTGGAATTAAAAAAAATTGCTCTCGTACTCGATCTCGCACTCGTCCTCTAATGTTGGGTAGAGGATTACACTGTGATGGGCTAGTATCCCATCCAGAGGCGAGCAGAAGCATGTTAAGTCACTTAATGCAAAGGAAAGCGGAAGAACCTCCGGCGGAATGGTCCAATTGATCTGACGCAAACTTAAACTGTTCGTCTCTAATCAAATTCGATAATATAATTTACCCTAATTTTACCTGGATGGGCAATGCCTTTTTTTTTCGAGATAGGAAACTGCAAATGTAAGAGCAGAACAACTGGTACAGAGTGTTGCAAGGGCTCGAAAAAAAGAACGAGTGGACTCCCTCGAATTGCAGACCGCAATTCTCAACCGAAATGTCAGAAAAAAGCCTTCCATTCACTTTTTAACTCAATTTTCCGGTTAAATCGGCTTAAGTTATGAAAGATTATTTAAAGGAGGAATTATCTAAGGCACTTTAAAATTAATGGGCTAATTTTCTTAGCTCACCTTCTACATGAACCTTGGCGGTTTTCTTGCAGCCAACTAATTCATAAATCAAACCTGTATCTACCCATACCGTATTCCCTTCACCATGCAAAACACTCCGGCTCCTAAGAGAACAATATATGGTTTCGACGTACGAGCCGTGCCAAACTTTAGTGTAGACGGACATCACAAGCAACATGAACTGAACGAGCATATTAACATGGAAATAAGCATATTTGAATTTCTTGCAGTCTTCAACATTTTGAAGTTTTGTCCATCATTTTGTCCATCACTACATCACTGGGCAATGCTCTGATCCTTGTTGCTCTTCATAAAGAGACTTCTCTTCATCCACCGACGAAACGTTTGTTTCGATGCCGTTTGTTTCAGGGCCGTTCTCCTTTTGTTTCCTTTAATGACCAGTCAAACCATTGTATTTATAAGCGCAGGCGAAAACGAGTTTAATACATAGATTTAGCCAAACCTAAAAGCAGAGCTTCTGGTTGAAATAATTAAATTGGATCAGAAAATCAAAACATGGTCATTTGCGAGCATGTTATTGTATAGCGCTCAAATCGCGGAATTTGGAAAGTTAAATTATAGATTTAAAGAACATGAAATATATTCATTTATTTGTTTGTATTTTTGGAAACAAAAAAGAAATTTACTCGATAGCATGAAAGATATGAATTTTACTTTATCGTGTTAAAAACAATATTGAAATAGACAAATTGTAACACGGTGACAAGGAGTACGTGTAGTTTTTATTTGCGTTTTTTAATTTGTTTATCACTGGCTACTCACCTTCGTGAAATGGTCCTCTCAGACAATGCATAACGGATAGTGCAGTAAGAAAAAAGACCCGAAAATTAAAAAAAAAACTTGCCTTGAGGGTAAATTATATTTTACTTAAACTGCATTCTGACGTGCTTGTAGCACTGAACAGATTAAAGTAAATTGAAACGAAGGAGTAATTCGTGATCGGAATATGTCACGAACAAATTAATCGTTTGACTTGAATATTTTTATTAGCTACAGTGTGTACCAAGCCGAGGAGGTTATGTCACTTTTTTAATTTAAAAAGGACATTGCATGTACTTTGACAGTTTTTATTTCTGTCAATGCGAGCTGCTTACAGATGGAATATCCATCCAAGCAAAAGATGTGCTTGACACTATTCTAGAAACGGCGTTTACGCTCAGGCAAAAAGGCGATTTTTTTTTTTTGCATAGACGGAAGCTACACTTGCAAGATGAACCAGACAAGCCCATTAATACGGCTAACGAGCGTAATCGAATTTCTTTCCGCCTTCAACATCTTTCTCTCCATTACTACATCACTGGGGAATGCACTGATCCTTGTTGCTCTTCACAAAGAGACTTCTCTTCATCCACCAACAAAACTTTTGTTTCGATGTCTGGCGGTCACCGATCTCTGTGTTGGACTTATTTCGCAACCAGTTTTCGCCGTTATACTATTGTCGTTCGTAACAACTGGGATGAACTGGAAAGTTATTAACTATGTAATGGGACACTTCGTGTATGATACATGGTGTAAGAGTCGGATAGAAAACACGTGGTAAGAATCCTTTGGAAGAACTTGTTGTATGTCACTCGGCTACGCGATTAAAACAGTTAAAACGACTTCAGGAATCGTCTATATTTTCCTGTGTGGCGTTTATTACATTGGTGTCAGAAGTGGGATCTAAAGTGACCAAGGAATGAGTGACGGAGGACAGGAAATGCTCGGAGGCGCCGAGGGCGGTCTACCAAACGAACCCGCGCCAAAACAAGAAGCGAAGCCACAACCAAAAAGTGCATCGCAGGAGGAGAGTTCTGGAATTCAGCAACTGGTGAATACCTTATCCCAGGCCCTGAAGCAGAGCATGGTGGTTTCTAGCGAAACGGAATCTAGGAGAAACGTACGAGCTCCGCGTGTTTATTCAGTGGGTCAAAATTTCAAAACCTGGCTTTCGCAGTTTCTTCAGTATGCAAATCTTGTACATATCAAACCTTCAGATCGTCGAGCGTATTTACTTACCCTGCTGGATCAACCGGCCTACAAAGCGGTTGAGCTTCTGAAACTTTCAGGATCGTTAACCTTCGAGGAATTCACGGCACAACTGGTTAAAAGGTTTGATTCGGGCAAGACGAAGGAAGATTATAAATTGCAGTTACGGGCTAGGTCTCAAAGGCCGAATGAGGATTTTGAAGCGTTCGCCGATAATTTGATGGAGCTAGTGGAAAATGCCTACCCAGAGGCAGCTTATTCGTTCAAGGTGGAACTGGCAAGAGATCAGTTTATTCAAGGAGTGGCAATCAGCGATGATTTACGAGAAAAGGTGTTCATGAGTCAACCGGCGTCGCTTGTGGAGGCTGTTCGTGTTGTTCGTCAGTTAGAAAGCGCGCGTAAAGCTTGTCAGTCTGTGCCATCCGTGGAAAAGAAAAAGTCGGTGAACGCGGTGAGTGCCTCAGCGGATGGTGACAAAATTTCAACGGAGATTCGTGAGCTTAAGGAGATCGTTCTAGGTATGAATGAGAAAATTCGTGAGCTGGAAAGGAAAGCTGAAACGACTTCGACTGCACGGCGCCGCAGTGACGTGGTATGTTTTGCTTGCCGCCAACCTGGCCATTTTGCTCGGAGTTGCCCATACAAAGAAGGGGGAAACAGAGGTCGGGGCCTGCCGAGGGCCAGGCAGTCCCCGTGAGGTCCGCAGTAGTGGCCCAAGCACCAATAGTCACCAATGAGGTAAACGACCCTGTTGTTATAAGTAACAATGTACTTTCTGCCATATCAGACTCTGGAATCTATATTACAGGACTTGTGAACCATAGTGTAACTGGTATATTGCTAGACACTGGTGCAACTGTTAGTGTTTTGAATGAAGAAACATGGAGAAAATGTGGGCATTTCTCAAAAGTCAACCCCGTGACTGGGACCCTGACCACAGCAAATGGAAATGAATTAACGGTTCTGGGAGAAACAAAAGTCAGATTTCGTGTAGGAAACATTGATTGTTTTTGGGCTGTCATGATTGCACGGGGCCTATCCCATGATTGCATACTTGGCTCAGACTTCTTCCAGCACTTTGGCTGTCAAATTCACTATGACACTGGAACCTTTGTAGTGGGCCATACTGAAATTCCAATCAGATACTGCAAGGTTACACCAAGTGTTTGCAAAATTTTTCTGAATGATGACATACAAGTGGAACCCGGAACTGAACAAGTGATCGAAGCCAAGCTGGAGAATGGATATGATCGTAACACTGGAACGCCTGGGATTTTGGAGGAGTCAAGGGAACTAAGAGGCAAATCAGAAATTAATGTAGCTCGTTCCTTAGTGGTCCCCAGGGATGGACTGACCATAGTTCGAGTTGCTAACTTCTCCGATAGGCCCATCAGACTGCGGCCAGATTTTCCTGTTGCTGAATTCCACCCCATTAGTAGTGTGGATGGTCGTGTTGTTTCTATGGAAACGGATCCAGATTTTACAAATACCTCCCATCCATCTTGTTCGCTTATTGACAGCTCAGTAGTTAAAGATGAGCAGCCGATGGAGGACGAAAAGTGGAAATCACTTTTACAAGGTAACCTGGAAGGGCTGTCGGAAGACCAGAGACGACAATTTTCGTCTCTAGTAACGGAATATGAGGATATCTTTTCGAAGGACAGCTCTGATTTAGGAAAGTCAGGCCTCTTGGAACATGCCATCGACACGGGTGATTGCAAGCCAGTGAAGCAGCCTCCCCGTCGGGTACCGCCCTACAAGCGAGAGGTTATTGATAAGCAACTAGATGAGCTCCTAGCTACAGGCAGGGTTGAACCGTCTCAAAGTCCATGGAGCAGTCCCGTAGTGCTTGCGAGAAAACATGATGGGACATATCGTATGTGTATTGACTTTCGTAAACTCAACCAGTCTACGAAGAAGGATGCCATACCCCTGCCTCGGACAGATGATTTGTTGGAGGCCTTAGGTGGGGCTCAGTGGTTTTCTAGCCTGGATTTAGCTTCGGGGTACTGGCAAATGCAGGTGAAAGAAGAGGATAGGCCTAAAACAGCTTTCTCAACTCATCGTGGACAGTTTCAGTGGACAGTGATGCCATTTGGATTGACAAATGGCCCAGCTAGCTTCACCAGATTAATGAACCTTGCACTCAGTGGTCTCACCTGGACCCACTGTTTAGTGTATTTGGATGATATCATCATCTGGGCTCCTACCTTTGAAGATCACATTCACCGTCTCCGGCTGGTGTTTGATCGTATAAGGGCTGCTGGTTTGAAACTAAAGCCATCTAAGTGCCGATTTCTTAGAAAGGAAGTTGTCTTTCTAGGACATGTCGTGTCTTCTGACGGGATCAAGACTGACCCTGAGAAAGTTAAAGCTGTTGAAACATGGCCAGTGCCACTTAATGTCAAAGAGCTTCAAAGCTTCCTCGGACTTGCTAGCTATTACAGGAAATTCATCCTTGGGTTTTCCATCATTGCTGAACCTCTGTACCAGCTGTGTAGGAAGACTGTGCCCTTTAGTTGGCAACAGGGACAACAGGCAGCATTCGAGGAACTGAAAGGCCGTCTGATAAGCGCGCCAGTGCTAGCTTACCCCAATTTCAGTGCTGAGGCAGGGTCTTTCATACTTGACACTGACGCAAGCCAGTACCAGGGAATCGGAGCCGTTCTATCTCAACAGCAGCAGGATGGGACAGAGCGGGTGATTGCTTATGGTAGTCGCTCCTTAAACGAACATGAAAAGAATTATTGCACCACTCGGTTGGAAATGCTTGCTTTAGTGACGTATGTTGACTACTTCCGGTACTATTTGTTAGGGCGACGGTTCTGTGTACGAACTGACCATTCCTCACTGAGATGGTTGAGGTCCTTTAAAGAGCCTGAAGGGCAGGTGGCTCGTTGGCTTGAACGCCTCCAAGAGTATGACTTTGAGGTACAACACCGGCCAGGAAAGCGACACAGTAACGCAGACAGCTTGTCTCGACGGCCTAGGCGAAATCATGGAGAATGCCCCTCATGTGCCCCATCTGCAAAGCCAGAGGTAGCAACGGTCACCACCAGACTGCCACATGGTCATAATGACGATGAAAAGGATCTGTGGTCATTCGAGAATGTGGCACAAGCTCAAAGTGAGGATCCTGATATTGGCCCAGTTGTGGATCAATTGTTGCGGGAATGGAAGAAACCAACCGATGAGGAACTTCGGCCCTTGAGTCGAGCAACAAGAGAAATCTGGGCGCAATGGGAACTATTGGAGCTACGAGAAGGAGTACTTTATCTGCGGTCACCTGAAAGAGGCCCGTCAGCTAAGAGCAGGATGGTCTTACCTCAGAAACTTGTTAAAGAATCGCTCATGGAAATTCATGATGGTTTAACAGGTGCCCACTTAGGAAGAATGAAGACCCTAAAGAAGATGAAAACTAGGTTTTGGAGACCAGGTTTGACAAAAGAAGTTCATCGGTATTGTAGCAGCTGCCTGACCTGTGCCAAGTGCAAGCCCAGGCCTAGACCAAAGGCACCCCTACATCCGATACCATCTGGAAACCCTATGCAAAGAATCCACATTGACATAGTTGGCCCCTTACCAAGGTCTCGAAGGGGAAATCGCTACATTCTGACTGTACAATGCAGTTTTACAAAGTGGGCGGAGGCGTATGCGATTCCAAATCAACGTGCCACAACTTGTGCAAGGGTGTTGGTAAAGAACTGGATTTGTCGGTATGGTGTGCCAGACAGCATACACAGTGATCAAGGAAGAAACTTCGAGTCCCAGGTGTTTGAGGAAATGTGCCATTTGTTGAACATCAACAAAACTCGGTCAACTGCGTATCATCCAGAGGGCAATGGGCAAGTTGAGAATCTGCACAAGACCCTTAAGAGCATGCTGAAAGCCAGAGTTGACGATGATCCACAGTGCTGGGATGAACAACTAGATTACTGCATGATGGCCTTCAGAAGTAGTGTCCACTCCTCCACGGAACATACACCATTTGAGCTAATGTTTGGGAGGGAGATGAGGATACCCCTGGATGTAATGATGGGCAGTGGGCCCATGGGCAGTGAAGACAGTTACTCTGAATTCGTAGCAGACCTTCAGGGTAACCTAGAAGCTGCATACCGTGATGTGCGGCAAAACCTCAAGGTTGCTCAGCGTCGTCAGAAAGATGCATACGACAAGGGAGTGAGACATATGCTGTTTCAACCTGGTGATTTAGTGTTGCGCTACGATCCACAACTGAAACCAGGTGAAGTAAACAAGTTCCATCGACAGTGGGAGGGACCATATGAGATAGTGGAGCGAGTCACTGATGTTACATACCGGGTGAAGAAGGTCAGGGGACATTCTAGGAAGTCTCGAGTAGTCCATTTCAACAACTTGCGGTTGTACAAGAGAAGGCAGGAAGGAAGCATGGAGGAAACGGGTGCCAAGGAAGCAGTGGATGCACCTGTAGGAGGCAACGGAGCTGGTGAACAGGTACAGACAGCATCGGAGGAGGTGGTATCAATGGAACCTGATATAGCTACCAGTGGAACCGAGGAAGAGGCTGTCTGGGTCGCAGCTAGAAGTGAAGGGTACAATGAGGTTGTCGATATGCCAGACGAGAGCGCAAGCGGGGATCCGCCCTACCTCGCTGAATCTGCTTCGGACGGAGAAGTTGAACAGGGTGCTGGAAGTGACCACGTGGTAGATAAACCGGCTGCTGAGGGAGGTGGACTGTTAGATGATGCCCAAGGTTGTTGCAGGAATGGGGAAGAGAACAAAGAACATGAACAGGAGGTCGAAGAGGAGCAGCCGGTTGGTCAGAGCCAAAGACCAGCACGCATAAGAAGACCCCCAGACCGTTATGGTGAATGGATTCTGAATAGTTTACAGCAGATAACTGACCGCTTAAAGATGTTGGAGGACAAGCAGAGGCAGGACAAGGAGCGGATAAAGAAACTGAAGCCAATATTGCTGAAGAAGGCTAGAGCACTGCGAGAACTTTGATAGTATTCAAACTGTTTCGGGACTTTGTTAAGAGACTAAATCAACGGATTGACTTTATTTTGTTGTAGTACACGGAATGATCGTGAATCTGGAGATTCATTCTTTGTAGTAGAGGGGATAGTGTAATGGGACACTTCGTGTATGATACATGGTGTAAGAGTCGGATAGAAAACACGTGGTAAGAATCCTTTGGAAGAACTTGTTGTATGTCACTCGGCTACGCGATTAAAACAGTTAAAACGACTTCAGGAATCGTCTATATTTTCCTGTGTGGCGTTTATTACAACTACATG
>CAXHUQ010001280.1:112500-120000 GCA_964020085.1 Micromussa lordhowensis
TTCAAGTACAATTTTCGAGCAATTAGTAAAAACGTAAACAATAACAAGCAGTCAGAAGAAATTGCACTCAAGCTTTCGTATGCTGAATTTTTTTTTTTTACAATGTTACAACAGTATGCTGAATATATTATTGGCTGTGAAGCGTAAAGCTGTTGTACTCGGGAGGAAAAGTTATTCAAGTATCGATAAGCATTACAAATTGGCAGGATATACAGATGAAATAGCTGCAAATATCCATCTGGGTGGGTAGGATTGATCGATCGATCGCGCGTGGACTCATCTTCACTCTGGGATCGATCGCAAAAACCCACATTTTTATAGTCTTCATCGATCATCATGAGCAGAGAAGGTAATCCGAAGAGTTCTGGAGCAGAATAACGTGCAATGATTAGCATTTATACCGAAAAGACGAAATAAATTCAGCTTTTAAGGATCTTCTGTCGGCTCTCCAGAGTTCCGAACAGCATGATGCAGTTCGGCGCTTGGCAACCTCCTCTGCAAACCCACAGAGTAGCTCTTTTACACAATATATCGACTGTTTTGACCCCCATGGGCTATTTTGTCACAATTGTTTTTTATATGGGGAACGCAACGCAATCTAAGGGCGATTTACATCTTCCCAGAAGTTTTTGGGAGCACTAAATTACAAAACCAGGTTCGCTATTCTCGTTCACTAGCCCTTGCTTATTGTAGGCGTCTTGATGCTCGTAGAACTTTTATAATGTGTTGTACGTAGCAGATGAAACATTTCCCACACGAATATCTTAATTTCGCGGAGTGAAAATCATTAAGTTGTCTGACAACCAATAACATATAGTAGTCGGAAGAACTACTGACGGGCGATTGACAAAGATTTCATTCATTCATTCATTGAAACGATTTTTTCAACCTTCTTTTAACTGTTGTTGAATTAACTTCTAAGCAGCACTTCAGGACACTTTCCTGTGTATTGTGTAATATCACTTAATTAAGCTCAGTTGCCTTAAATATATTGATTCTTTTTGTATTCACTCCGGAATGACTTAAGGAGCAATTCAGTCCGAAGTCTATGACAGAATTTGTTCAAAATTACGTTTTTTTGCTTTCTCTGTGAAATTTTTGAAATATAAAGTTCCAATAATGCCCAATGTGACATTAAATGGCTAATACGTGTTTACGAGTTTATTTCACATTTTGCACTAAGCTGGACCTTGAAATTTCCTTCGGTAAAAGCAGATCGATTTTCTTTTCCATTTCAACACCTCAAGAAGTTGTCAGAGAAGATATTATGATTACAAAGCCTACAGGAAGGGCAATTCTACTGCTGACATACCAGTCAACCAAAAGCGTTTTCCTTTTTTTTTTCTTTGCCCTGTAAATTTGAAAACAAAAAGCCTTGAATGGAAATATAATGAACACGTGGAAACAGGAAGAAATGACATCACCCATCCATACGAATCAAAATATCAAACAGGAGAGAAAGTGTTTTATCGGAATATCCAAACACCGAGAAGAGAGTTGAAAATACGACGCGTAGAGGAGTATTTTTGACGAAATTCGAGGTGTTTGGAAAGCCAGTGTAAGAGGTCGTTAATTTCTTTAATAAACTAGTAAACACGTATTCGAGCCATTTACTGTCACATGGAGCATTATTGGAACTTAACATTTTCAAAGCTTTCAAAGAGCGGAACTGATGCAAAAAACTTAATTTTTAACTAAATCTTCATAAATCTTCGGACTGAATTGCTATTCAAGTCATTTCGGACTGAATACAAAAGACCTCACTATATTAAAATTTCAATAGAGTATATTAAGTGAATAGTAGTGCTCCATAAAAGTCAATTCAACAACGTGAACTTCAAAGAAAAGGCTGGAAAAGAATCAGTTTAATTGAAGGCAGAAGTTCTTCCGACTATTCAATTTTTAACGGCGAGTCTAATTTGATCTTGGCCTCAACTCAATGGTGTTCACTCGAAAAATCTGAATCAAGATATTTGTATGGGACATGTTTCATGTGCTGGCGAATAACACATTATAAAAGTTATTGGAGCATCAACACGCTTACAATAAGAAAGAACCAGTGACTGAACAATGGCGAACTTCACAATTACCGAAAATATCACAGTCGACCTGAACGAAGAAGGCAAATTGTCAATGCCAACAGGAATAGCCGTATTTCTTTCTACCTTGAACATATTTCTGTCCATTACAGCATCACTGGGAAATGCTCTGATCCTTGCTGCTCTTCAAAGAGAGACCTCTCTTCATACTCCAACGAAACTTTTGTTTCGATGTCTGGCAGTCACTGATCTTTTTGTTGGAGTTATTACACAACCACTCTACGCTTTTTTCCTTTTGTCTTCTGTAACAACTGGAATGAGCTGGCAAGTTGTTTACTACATCGACAAGCTAAGTACTGCTTCAAGCCTTGTTTTGTGTCAGGTATCGATCTTAATACCCAGCTCAATAAGCGTGGACAGACTCCTGGCCCTGTTGTGTGGACTGAGATACAGACATGTTGTAACATCGCCACGGGTTCGTGCAGTTATCATTTGCTTTTGGTTGATTGGTATTTCAGTTGGAGCGGTATTCTTTTGGAATTTTATTGCCGCCGCTACTGTTTTCTGTGCGCTCACATTATTTAATTTAACAATCGCTGTCTTGTTGTACTCGTCGATTTATGTCAAACTTCGACGACATCGGTTTCAAGTGTCTACACTAACACAAGGACAACCAAACGAAAGAAAACTTCCACTGCATATTGCACGATACAAGAACTCAGTGTCTAGCGCAGTTTGGGTGCAGCTGGTATTACTCACTTGTTTTATTCCGTGTTCCGTTGTGGTAATACTCATGATATGTGGCCAAATACCTGGAAGCCAAATTGAAATTGCTCTCGCCGTTGCTGCAACTTTAGTCTACCTAAACTCGTCTATAAACCCGATCATTTACTGCTGGAGGATCAGAAGTGTACGGCGAGCAGCCAAGGAGACGATTAAACAGCTTAATTGCTGTAAACCAGTATAGATCTTGACAGAAATAATCAGAGTCCAATGTAATGATTTAAAGTGGAGATTATTAGTGCCTTACTGAATGGAGGAAACTATACTATGACTTGAAAAATAAAACGTTCACACAACTTGTTTTAGTTACAAAACGATCGGTGTTTAATTTTCACTGAACACTAACCTATGTTATATGTGGTATCAAATTAATTATTTTGCACCTTATTTCTATTCCTGTTTGTTTCTGTCATATTCGTTCTACGTACAATCTTTATTTACAGATAATGTGATTATTACAAAACAAACACCCTAATTAGTAAACTAATGTAAGCTATGCAGCTGTCTTTTTTATTAGTACGGATTGTATCTACGGAAAGCTGGTCTAAACGGTAATTTAGCCGCCTTGGCAACAGGTCGGGTCCTGAACTCGTCCTGGTGAGACATGGGTAACTGGAAAGAATGACAGCGTCTAAACGGGATTAACCTGAATGCCGAGGGATGGTTGACGGGCACTGGAGATATCTGGTTTAACTGGTCTGACCGGTTTGACTGCACTGTAAGGAAATCGTGTCTGGCGTGACTGACAGGAAACTGCGGTCGCCGTGGTTGCCAACCGCCGTGGTTGCCAAGAAGTCTGCTTACAGGCGGCGCAAACTGGCTTGACAGGTTAGTCTGGCAGATGGATGCTGAGTGTGCTTCTTGTTTCCTGGACTTTGAACGGCGATTCTGATACCAGTACTGAAAAAAAATATAAACGGATAGGCTTTACTAACTGAGTTTTCAGACTCTACCTTGCTACCCTTAGAAATCCTAAAACTGATTGAAAACAAATCACGGCTTAGAACATGTCAAGGCATCAACAGATCTTAACTCATTTTTTTTTCTCCGCCATTGCTAGAAAAAGTAAAATTTCTGACGGTTTGGTTGTCATGGAATTATTATCTGGTGTAAATATGGAAATTATTGTTTGCCTTTGTTTGAATTTCTCTACCTGACTGACAATAATGACAAGGATATGTAAACAGTAGCTCGACCTCCCTTTTATGCAAACGTAGCTGCCTGCTATGGGCCGAGATTTTATGCCTGAAATCCTATATGTTTCAGTGCCATTTCCATTTTTGATGAATGCGAGCGGCTATTTTCTTCGCACTTCAACAAGACAAATGTTTCAAAAGTTATACACTTTCCACACTGGTCCTTTTTAATTTTTTGTCTGTTTTAACACCCAAATTTAGTGTAATCAGTCGTTGCAAATTTGCAAGGTTAGCTATTTAGTTTTCCTTAATCAAGTACCTTCAAGCTTCTGGACGATATCCCGAGTCTCTGCACTAGGTCCTCCTCATCTTCACTCATCAAATATGGCCGCCGCTTGTACGCTCGTTCCAGCTGCCACACCTCGATCGGTGAGAAGGTCGTACGCTTTCGTTTCTTCCTCGCTGGCTGCTCGGCATGGGGCGAAACTTGATCGGGCTCGCTGTTACAACTGTCGGTGGAGCTTGTGTTGTCAGAACAAGGAGATGATTGTGGGCTGGTATCACTGTAGCTGTGTTGAGGGCTTGGAATGTGTACGCGGAGTTCAGGGGATGGCCTGTTTCGCTCTGAAAATACAATTAAACAAGTTTAAAACCTTATACATATAGAGTCATATACATCAGAAATAAGTTGATATTCCACGCCTGGATTACTGCAATACCATTGTTATTTTCACCCGGCAAGGATAGATAAAAGGTCTAATTAATCTGAGCTAATTCTCTCTTCGAAGTAAATTGCTCTAAAAAAATTGTAATCTAACAGTTACACGGGAAACTACAGTGTAATCACCCTCTCACAATATTGCAAACTTTTAGCTTCATCTCTGCTCTTTCCGTTTACATTCTGTGGCTGTCTTTAATTATGCGATATAAGCTTAATCGTCTAAACAAGAAAGAGTAAAAGTATTGGATGAAAACGCAACTTTAAAAATGCAAAACGATTTCGTCCGACGAAGGCAACTAACGTTCTTAGTGCTTTGTCCAGTTTACGCATGAAATGGCAGTATATTTTGGGTAACAGGGTCTCGAGTTAACAGCTGACATAAGAAACATTCACTTTTGTTCAAGTATTAATGAATTACTATAAAGAAAAACTCACCGTTCTTTGGTAAATCTTGGTGTTTCAAATCGTCTTCCAGACCCAGGATCGCGCTGATGGAAAAGGACAGCGACTTGCTGGAGACTGACACCAGGGGCATTGGTTTCAAGGTATGCGAGCGTCTATCGGGTAAAAGTTCCATGATAGAGACGACAGGACGGAATCTGTTACTCTCCACGATACAAGTTTTTTTTGTTGCTATGTGTGTAAGACAAATGACGAGCTACTGTTTCACGAACTGAATGACGCTTGCTTCACTGCAAATCTTATTTATACTTCGCCAGCGGACGAATAAAGGCGGTCTGACAAACACGCTGTTTTCTTGTAATTTGCCGATAACTGGTAGATAATAGAATATTGAAAAGAATATGCGCCGCGGTGAACGTCGATAATTATTGACAATGAACCGCATTCGGCAACGTGACACAAAGGGCGGGAATTTAAATCGATCGGCCAAGTTGCAGGCGGGTTTTTTTTTTAGACTTCATTCAGCGCGCCTTTTATAATCTGATCGTGAATTTTAAATGGCGGAACAAACTGCAAACATTTTGTTTTACTTATTGCATCTCGGCGGCTTTTCTAGAAAAGAGAGAGCGCACGAAATTTCTGCGGGCCGTGTGTTTGAAGATATCTGTCGACCATTTACTGATAGCGACAATTGCAAGTGGTGAATTTTAACAGAGCCGCGCAACAAAGTACGTAGAGTCACACGATTCATCAGGCGATCAACAAGAGAAATGAAAAATATTTTAGTGTGTTTAATGAGATTAACCACGGTAAACACAGCAGAAAAAGAAGTTGAATAATCGATCTCAGTATCGAAAGGATAAGTACAGTCTTCTTCTTACTTGTTTGACCGTTATAATAAATTAACTCGTATTCGATCGTCAATGTTACAATCACTTGTAAAGTTTCCAATTTTTCTAGCGGCATTTTAGCCAGCCTCCGTACACTGCAGAATCCGGCCTAGCTTTGATAAGCGGCGGGAGAAGATCCGCGAAAACAAGCATGAATAATTGACTCGCAGTACTAATTTTCTTCTCATTATTCGTAACTTGGCTTTAATTTCGTCACTATCGCAAGAGACCTTTGAATTCTAACTCCGAGTACTGCACCTAAACTTTATAAACAAACTGACATATCATTAATTTTAGTCCGAGCGGTTTCGGTTAATTCCTTTTCGTAATGATGTCCTCTGAACGTCTATTAGAGAACTCAAGTAATACAAACCAAACTTTTTTCTTTAAAATTTTCATTCTCAATACAACAGTTGTTTGAAAGAGAACTGCTAGCGTTTTTCTTTACGTGAACGCGCGCTTATCAGCGAAAACCTTATAGCGCGAGCTCATGATTGAGAAGTCATTGTAACGTCAACCATTTGTTTTTTTTTTGTTGTTGACAGTGGTAATCATCTTCGGTTGGATGTATTGAGTCTCTGGACCAGCCTTAGTAAGTATGAAGTATGAGGAGAATTTTCCTGAGAGGTTTTCATTGAGGTGTGCCCCCCGACACCAGAGCCCTTGCTTTATCTGATCTCGTTTATTCAATCCAGTGATCTTGCCTACTTTCTTCCTTTTACGTTTGAACATCAATATTCATTATAGATCAGTCTTTCAAACCAAAAACCCGTATAACTGCACAAAACGGGTTTCAGAAAAAATGCGTACGAGTATTCGTGTCGCACTTTATAATCATGCTACATTGTCGCGGCCTAATTGGTAGCTGCTGTACTCCGGATAGAGCGGTCCGGGTTTGAGCCCTGGCTAGGGTCATTGCATTACGTTCCCTCATAGTGCCTGTGCCACCCAGCTGTATAATAGGTACAAGGGGTGGGGGGTGAGAATGGTGATAGAGTATGATCCTATCTGGAAAGAAACAAATCGCTTAATAGTCTTCAAAAAAGGTTGTGGTTGCTCATCGCGGTGAGCACAAAAAAACAGAATATGCTCCAGCAAAACACTTGACATTACCATTTGCTTTCAATTATTAAGGTATCAGCCAGGGTTCAAAATGTGAATTTTTGAAATTTTTGATTTCAAGACGTTCAGATAAAGCTTTTCAAGAGCTTTCTTTTGAAAAAAAAATCCACAAAAAAGTATTCTTTCAGTGCAAAGTTATTGGACGTTAAAGTTTACTACACGTTAATTGTTTTAATTACCCGTTGACAAGTCCTGTCATTCTGGAGTAACTTGTATGTCAAGACGTCACGAAACACATCACAAGGTATTAGTGGTGTCATTTTATCACGCATTATATAATAACCCAAGTTATTCTCGCATTTTGATTGGTCCTCGCCTATGATCTATTAGAGGACAGATGCACGATTGACGTCATCATAACAAAGCTCTTCCCTCTGTGTTTTAAAATGGAGGAAAGTTTTGAGAAT
>CAXHUQ010001280.1:125000-133000 GCA_964020085.1 Micromussa lordhowensis
ATGGCGTTTTCATACTGGGCTCTGTAAATTTCTGCGAAACATTTCGAGGAATATCTGAAGTTCGGGGAAACGCACAGGGCTAAAACTTGGAGAAGTGTCTTATTTTTTTTATCTTCTATAACATCAAAATTTCTTAGCTTTTTTCACTGGATAGTTTTCGATTTATTTTTTTATTGCGTGACAGTGAAAACGATCTACAGAGTGTGTGCGGGTGACGTCATCAAATTCTCAAATCCAAAACTAAAGAGCCACTAAATGTTTCATCCTCATCAGGCTTAAGAGGTTCCAAATTTAGCTCTGTTTACAACTTTCCAGCTCAATAGCATCCTTCGTTGGAAACCATAACATTTTGAATTTCGAAGTTATGGCGGTGCGTGACATAATACGAAGCTTGCTTTTGTCGAAAAATATACACTTATCTCGTGATTTTCGTCCATTTTAAGTATCAGGAAAAGTGTTTTTGTAAATATTTTTTGGTTTGGTTTAGATAATCAGTTGACTAGAGAGCCAAAGTAAGTTCCAGATGTTTACACTATTTACTGGCCGCCATGTTGGAGGACTAAAGAGTCCTCCAACATGGCGGCTCCATACTACGCTCTGTAATTTTGTGCGGAACATTTCGACGAATATCTCAGCTTTGGGACAACGCACACAGCTTAAACTTGGAGAACTGTCTTCTTTATTTATCGTCTACAATATCTCAATTTTTTGACTTTGTCCGTTGCATAGTTTTTATTTTATTTTTTATTGCGTGGCAGCCGCACACACTCTATTCCCGCCACGTACCGCGTAAAGATTGGCCTGCTGCATATCACCTGTCAAACGCCTATTGTTGTTGCAAGATGATCCCTCTCTGGTAATGATTAGATGATATAATCCTAAGATGCCACCAAAAAAAAAATATATTGTTTTCTCGGCACGAAAATTTCGGAAAGTTAAGCGTACGTTTTTAACTCCAAGTCGGCAGCCCCTAAACCGATTTAGCTGAAATTGGTCAGCTTATTGTCACATAGTTTTCCTTGAAAACCGTGTCGGCGATTGTTTTCTTTTTCGGTTTTCGAATAATCGTCATTTTTTCAAAGGAAGTGCTGATGATTTGCTCCCTCGAACTTTCTCCTATTGTCACAAAAGAACAAATGCTCGTGTCAAAAATCTGAGACACGGTTTTTCAGTAGAACGTGTCAAGAAGCAAATGCAATGTTTATCGTTCTCTTCCGCTCATTCTAAGCGAGACTGGAGTTGAATTTACACAGACCTATGCTTTCGCAAAAAAAACGTCTCAATTACGCTCTCTCTTACGATTTTGAGATTTTTAAAGGAATGAGCCATAATCTGGAATTATTAAGCTTTCAGAAAATGTATGATTTGTCGGGGTTTTTAAGAAAAACGAAAGCGCTACAGCGATCCGCGCGCGTACGGTCCTGAAGGTTGGCTGATACCTATGTTAGGTAGGGGGCTTGTGCTCCAGAAAGCAAAAAAAGAAAAAGGATTTCTTATCTCATTGCATCTTTTTCCAATCGGGGCGCCCAAACGCTATAAATTAAGAACAGTCACAGATATCAAACAATAAAACGGATTTATTTATTAAATCGAAAACATAAGAAAAGTACATATGAATTGATTACAAACATGATTACATAACACCGACTTGCCCGACACACTGATGAACGAGAAACCGGCACGCTGATGACAACCAACACATCGCAAACCAATTTATACAATAACAGAATTGCTGTAGAGTTCAAGCTTACATTGTGGTATTCGAGACAATTTTTAAGTTCACTTCATTTCAATCAGTTCCCAGTTCAGATGTGACCGCGACTTCCTCACAACATCCCGACATGTATCAAGAGATACCGAACTATCAGCTCTCTTCTTAGCTCTGCCAGTGAAATTCCTTGGCGCTGGTCGTTTTCTTCTATCACAGAACAAACCGCCATTCGCCTGGTTCGTGTAACCTGAGGCAGTTGATCGTTGCTGCTGCTTATATCACTCTGGCTAGGTCCTGTTCTCAGTTCACTTCCACCACTGTTTCTGTTTGTTCTCTTGGAAACCCACAGTCCATTTGCTCCGCCTAAGCTTCGCCATACAGTTACGGTAGACTTTTTCATTTGAGACAAAACGTTCCTAGGTTGGATTTGATCCTCGCTTTTTGGATTACTTGTTCGATTTTAGTGTCGAGAGAGAATAGTTGTGCATGGCTGTGCAGTGTTGGAGAAAACGCAATGCAGGAACAACAGTCAGCCTTCTATGGAAAATCTTCGTTGTAATTAAGTCCAATGTACTTTGAACGCTGTTACGTCACCGCGGTAAAATCAGTTGCTTAGCAACATAAAGACGAAGACTGTGGCCTCCAATTAAAGGTGTCACTGCACGTGAGTCAGAGAAACTCTGAGTCAATGCAATGTGACTAAAAACGTGAGTACTGGAAAACAACAGATAATGACATGTGAATAATTAGCATACGACCTTAATGATGCGACAGTGTCGGCCAAAAGAATAATTTGAACAAAACGAAAAAAAAAAAACGAAGAATTAAATGAATTTTCAAGAACAACTATTTACAATTTCAAAGTCGCCTACAAGATTTTTACGGTGTTAGCATATTAATAAAGCATAGATATTAGTCACCATGAAATGTTTACGCTTTTCCGAGCTAAAATCGAGCTTATATCCCCGTTTGTGCCATGCCCTGAGCGCTTGGAGTTGAACGGATACTTAATTAAATCATTTCGAGAAGCGTACACGAAAAGGGTGTTCACTTCCAAATAGAAAGGTGGAGAATTAGCCGTCGTAGTTTCCGTGCTCCAAAATTCTAGGAAAGAGGCCATTTCGATTCACGTTGTTCTCGGTTAGCCGCTGACGGCTAAAATAATTATAACGTCTCGCCCAATGTTCCGTTCCAGGCTCAAAAACACAATGAAAACGAGCCGCAGTAAAACGCCAGCGGATCAATTGAGTCAAGTGTTAGCCGGTTAAGCACGTGCAAAGGCAGGTCAAGGTAGTCTGCCACGAGTTGCTTTGTGTTGAAAGTCGCACTGTGCAACTTCCGTCCCAACATGTGTGATTTTGTACCATGTGACCGAATCGTACAAAGCGCGCGAACATTACCCTTAGAAATCATGCACTGCGGTCATACATGGCATGATAACCCGTGACCTTGACATGATAATTGTGTAATCTGCAGTTACGACGTCACGAGCCCTGATTTCGAAAATTCACTGTAGGCTTTCGGCCAATCAGAAAAGAGTTAGAGAGTTGAATGTATAGTAATATAAATAATTGAATGAGGTTTTTGTGATATCCGGAATAATCAAGGACGTCGAGGCAATGTAATCAGCCGAGGCCGGAGGCCGGAGGCCGGAGGCTGAGGCTGATTACACTTGCCGAGACCTTGATTACCGGATATCACAAAAACAGAATCCAATTATTGTTTTATTATACATTGTTTTATGGAAAATATACAAAAACTATTGTGTGAAATGCAAATACAAGGGCAAACGCACCAAGCGGCCGCATCACTCGCGCTCTTTAGCCAAAGATGCGCACTGCGTACTGCGCATGGTATAATCTGCAGATATAATTGGATAGCAGATATTATAATCAGATAATTTGGTTTTATCAACTGCGTTGATAATGTGAATTGGCCACCGTAAAAAGATATGGAAGCTGACGTTTCGAGCGTTAGCCCTTCGTCGGAGCGACGAATTCTCAAAATAAGCAGCGGGCTCTTGGCCAATCAGAATGCTGATAGTGAGTACAATGTATAATAATTCTCGTAACTGTGCTTTTCCCTGTTAAAATCGCTTGAGTGTGGCTCAGGCGAGAGGTTTAAATATCGACTTCAGGGTAAAAATGCATGGGATCGAAAAAGAGATGTTTGGCACAAATATATCTGACCGATTTCCCAAACACTTGGCCGCAGAACTGAATTCTTTCCTTCATGTTACCAGGAGATTTTTTTAAAAACCTTTCATACTTAATCTATGGTACCCAAATATACCAAGTATCTGCACATGTCCTCCCTTGAACCAACCTCGTTCCCAGGGTCCTCTCTCTTCCTCGATACGGCTGCTCTTGTGTCTTTGTAGGCCAACCAAAGTCGAACAGAGAGTAGGTCGTGAACTTAATTTAGTCAACTCTATCTAAGGAGTTGAAAGATGTGCTACTTTCTGCCGGCTATACATACGTTATTTTTAAAGTGAAGCAAGTCATTTGTCCGAGATCCTGCCTGACCAGTGATGTTTCTCTATCTGAACTTCTATGAGTGTGAGATGTTAATTGAGAGGCAACTTTGATTATATTTTTTCCAGTTTTTTTCCACTGCTTTTTGAATAACCGTCAACAGCCCGTTTCGGATTAGTTTAATCAGTTTTTCATAGCAAAAAGAATCAAGTAACCGTCAAATTAACGATGGGATGCATTCAAATAAGTGAGAAGCTAGACTCCTGACCGAACGTTGGACGTGATGATGATGCCTTTTATTACTCCATCTCGGAGCATAGGCCACAAATGAAGCGCCTCCACCCTCCTCTGTCTCTGGCCCTCTGTTCAATCTGATTCCAGGTGTAGCCTTTCAACTGGATGGTCCTTTCTGTGTCTCTTTTCCAGGTGTTTCGTGGTCTTCCTCTCCGCCTACTTCCCTGAGGTTCCAGCCTAGTGCTTGCCGGGCTATGCAGGTGTTTGATCTCCGAAGTATATGCCCGATCCATGTCCACTTTCTTTTCTTAATCTGTTCTTTGACGGGTAGTTGACCTGTAGTCTCCCACAGGGTAACATTGCTGATAGTATCTGGCCAGTAAATCTGGAGGATTCTGCGCAGGCATCTGTTTATGAACGTTGGACGTATTTACCGCTAAACATTTTTATAACGAAAGCCGTTGCGTTTGGCTAACGCACGGCCGATGCCGTCGTTGTCAAGAAAATATATTTTTCTTACTGCCAGAAAAGCGAAGGCGACTCTCTTGGCCCAAAACTGTAGGTATTAAGCGCAAAAAAAAAAACCTGATCGCTGCTGACGGCCAAAAGGTTAGAAGACAATGGTCTAACTGCATTCTGCAATGTCCTCTAGAAGCAACACAGACCAGGTAAAATAAGAAATAACAAGGCACACGAGACTGTATTGGAGTATAATTCTGCGAAAGGACATATAAACGCATCCTTGACATCGATTGAGCTATCGGTTGGGTAATTTAAATTCCCCAGTATGTTACATCCAAACAAAACTGTACAACAAAATAGCGATTCGCCTAATCTTTTACAATCCTGATTTCCAAACTTGGAAATTAGCGTTCATTATAATTGTCAAATTCCAGACCTTGGTACAGATGTAGCTATGTGTAATGAATCAAGTTACAAACAGAACAACGCTCAGTAAGAAATTAAGTCCAGCTCCGTTGATAGAAAAACTCAGGAAACTCCCGAGACAGAGTGTTAATTCTGCATACGCTGTAGCAGTAATAAAATAATCCATATTAACATATGTTTGACTGCTTTCAGTTGTCCTTTTTCATTCAGTTGAATTTCCTCGCCATTCTGTCTAGCTGCAGTCTTGACTACCAGATGTGTGTATCTCTCACTTCGCTTATAATCTGTCCTGCTCTTTGCAGAGCCTGAAAAGAGAGAAATTTCGTCATAAATCACATATATCGCCGTGGTATACTTAAAAATTATTCCATGAGCGCGCGTTGGATATGAGATGATAAATAGCCAACGAGGCCCGTAGGGCAGAGTTAGCTATAACCAATCTCATATCCAACAAGCGCGAATGGAATAATTGTTTAATTGAATTTGGTACGCTTGTGTACTTGCAAAACGACCGGAAGTTGACGTGCCAAAACAAGTCAGAAATTCCATCACATGCGCGCCGTTTGTTCGTTGAATGAAAAATTAGAAAGCGAAGCAAGCGAGTCTGCTGAACGAAAATTTCATGTGGAATTCAACGAACGTCTACGAAATGAAGGAGATACAACCTTGGTCAGAAAGTTTGAAAAGCGTTCAAGTTTGAGTCACTGAGAAGAGCAATAATTGTGCACTTGCACATTGCAGTTGTAAAATTTGATCGCCATGTGACACAGACGTTGTCAGTTGTGCCAAAATTATTCTCGATAAGAACTCTTTCAGCCTTGCTGTGACTGCCTTAGCATTTTCGAGCTGATTGCTGGCCTGTTTCAGAGTCAGAAGCAGAAACTATCTTAGCGTAGGATTCATCTTCAGAATCTCCGAGTCTACGCTGATAGTTTGTCGTGGTTAGTAAAGAACCGGGCTGAGTTCGCTTCAGCTCAAAATACTCAACTCCTTGAGGGATTTTTCTTAAGGACAGACTGGTTGGCACTAGCTGGCGTTGGTTCTCTCTTCCTCGTCGGCCAAAAAAGAAAAGCTACAATGGTGGACAAAAGTCCTTGGGAAACTCATATAATGTAACGAATTATCTGTGTTTTACAACTGAAGTTTGAAAAAAGCACTGCTATCCTTTTAAAAACGCGCTGCTGTTCCCCCCTCCCCCACCCAATACAAAATTGACAATCAGGTGAAATTGCAGGTACAAGTTTTCAACATTGAATGTGGGGTGGGGTGGGGGGGGGGGGGCTCAGAATTTTGTAATTAACAATTATTCGCCGAAGGCGAGGTGAATATTGTCGAATAATCCCCGAGACGAAGTCGAGGAGATTATTCGACAATATTCACCGAGCCTGAGGCGAATAATTGTTTTAGTATAATTTCAGAGCTGAACAACAGAGAATAACAGACTAAAACATAAAAACAGCGACCCAATTGTTCGGTTGCACACACGTATGCAGCCGTATAGCTTTAATAAGAGGCTTTACACAGATGTAAGCTTACATCAATCGTGAATCAGTTTAGTCATCGAGTTCGGCAGTAAAACAATCAAGCAAAACACTACGAAAAATAAATTCATCCGGTACCTTTGCTTTATCGCTGCTGACTTCATCTACAATATTGTCATCACTGTCTTAAAATGAGTAGCTTGAGTTTGGAGAAAAACAGATTTCGGTCAATCGATCTGACCCGCTGGCAATCAACGTAACCACTGCGTTTACGATTCTTAACTGCCTTGAACACGAGTTCTTGGAAGGATTTTCGGTGCAGAGATGACAGCAGTCACTTAAGAATATTCTCCACATCCTGGACTTAGAGTGATGTCTTTTAAATAGGTGAAAAATTCATTCACCAACTTGCCGATATTATTATATATTTACTTGCCGAGATGGCAAGGCTGGCGTGCTTAGTAGTCAGGCCACGAAATGTTATATTCACCGCGTAGCGCGGTGAATATAACGTCATAGTACGAATCGATCAACCAATCAGATTGCTGAAAACTCTTTGTTCAGCTCTGAAATTATACTAATATAAAATACAAAACAAGTTTATGTCTATAACTGAAAGAAACTTTCACCGAAGGGAGTACATGTTCAGAAGTTTGCGATATATAACGAACCTCATATTTTTGGTTCCAACCACAAAACTTTTAATGTAGTAAATTCACAATAGCAGGTCGGCAGTCCAAAGTGACTGTGGTTAGAGACAACTTTGGTACTTTAGAGTAAGAATGCTCCAGAATTCTTCGCTTTATATTTTGGCATATTCCGAAACAAACTTGCCCTTGCCTATGAAACGACCATCCCTGCAGCAAACGAGACATAAATTATTGAGCGAAATTTTAACCTTCGGTAAGGAAGTGATCGTCGAAGCGGTATTTCTGCGGGTGATAACTTCGAGTCCAAAGAAGTGCATACCAGAGCGTATCGTCCAGTTATGATGCGCGGGAAGTTTGGAGAGCACGAGAGAAACGTAAAGGGTAGCTCGAAGCGCAGCCGAGATCAACTGTAGCTAATTTCCAATGTGCGTCGTAACTCGATGATGCACAGATAAAAGCATGAAGCAATTGTTTTATAATTTTGCCAATAGATTGGATTTCTCTGGCGAAGCAAAATGACTTTGCATTCATGGCGGACGACCAATATTTTGAACTTCTCACT
>CAXHUQ010001281.1:0-16466 GCA_964020085.1 Micromussa lordhowensis
GACATTTTCCTCGGACAGCAAAAAGGGACATTTAGCGCTTTCAGGCGACTGAAATACTAACTAGCCAGCTTCCGTGATCTACAAGAAACACGTCCGCCATTTTGCTTATCAACCTCGTTCCCAGGCAGCGCTCGGAAATATTTGCCTGGAAATTTTTCCGGCCTGGAAAAATGAAATTACCAACTTCCTGATTTTTTATCACAAACTTAAATTGTGGCTTGCTACTGAAATCGATTGGCACAGATCTCAGTTTTTCAAGATTCTCTGACAAAATGATAGAATGCAAGACAGATCTCATCAAGTCACTAAACTGTTTATTGTGTCAATAAATTCTAAGAATGAAATAATACAATGCAATTACAATGCAACACACATCTTATGAGAATTGCCGACTTAATCGGACTTGAGAACCTGCATAACGAAGGCTTATCCCCGACTACCAGTAACGAGTATTATTCTCACGATATCATTCCTACGACTGATTAAACTATTCTGGGAGTACATGTAGTGACTTTCACCACTCAAAACATAAATTGTCGACGTTGGGAGAACATCGGCGTTGATCAAATTCCTTTTCACCTCTTCACACGTTGTTCCTCAGTTTCCCACCATGCAATCCGAACGCTCCCTACCGGCTGACTTCGTCCGACGAGTCAAGCTCAGATGAATGAAAAATATTAGCTCGCAATAAAATTCCCTCAATAATATTGTTGCTACAACTGATCAGACTATTCTGGGAATAAAGATAAATTTACACCATAAACATTACTGCCATTTTTTCCTGCCGTGTATTTCGACCTTCAAATACGACGGGAATTTGCCAGTTAACCAAACTTGATTTGCACAGGTAATCACGCGGTTTCGAGTTCAATTTGGAATCAATTTCAGAAAAGCTGAAAGTGCAAATTAATTCCAAATTGAACGAGAAAAAACCCGTGAAAACACTTGCGCGAAGGATGTTTTGAACTCTCTTCTCAGTGTTTCATGCGGAATGAGCTGAATTTCCGATGAATTCGAAAGATATATTTAATGCCAAAATTGTCAGAGAATTTGAGTCCTGATCGACAGAAAAAAGCAGTTTGACATCATTCATGATCAAGAAATCACAGCTAAAAACAGACTGGCTTCTCAGACAAAAAGCCAGTTCATAGCACATGTGAGTGACAATTATTCTAATACGTCAATGCAATTCTTCCCACCAGCTGACTTCACCAGAGCAATGCAGATCCGATGAATTCGAAAAGGTAATTTGAATGCCAAAATTGAGCCCGGGCCCCTAAAATTCCATCTCATCATTCCAGACATTTCGATTATTGTTTTCAAAAGACTAAAAACATGCAGACTCACCAGTCAATGTTGAGAGAATTTCAGTCCTGATCAACGGTCTTCCAATAAAATTCCTTCTCACTACTATGTCGACAGTGAATTTCAAGACCAAAAAAATGTTGTGAGGAACTGTCAGCTGGTAAGATAATTCTATTGAACTGCGATGAAGTTTAAAGTTAAAAGTACATGTCAGAGTCTCGTGGCTAGTCATTAATTCAAGTCATTAATTCAAGTTTCCTCAGACAACACGTCAATGCAATTTTTCCCACCAGCTGACTTCACCAGAGCAATGCAGATCCGATGAATTTCGAAAAGGTAATTTGAATGCCAAAATTGAGCCCGGGCCCCTAAAATTCCATCTCATCATTCCAGACATTTCGATTATTGTTTTCAAAAGACTAAAAACATGCAGACTCACCAGTCAATGTTGAGAGAATTTCAGTCCTGATCAACGGTCTTCCAATAAAATTCCTTCTCACTACTATGTCGACAGTGAATTTCAAGACCAAAAAAAATGTTGTGAGGAACTGTCAGCTGGTAAGATAATTCTATTGAACTGCGATGAAGTTTAAAGTTAAAAGTACATGTCAGAGTCTCGTGGCTAGTCATTAATTCAAGTCATTAATTCAAGTTTCCTCAGACAACACGTCAATGCAATTTTTCCCACCAGCTGACTTCACCAGAGCAATGCAGATCCGATGAATTTCGAAAAGGTAATTTGAATGCCAAAATTGAGCCCGGGCCCCTAAAATTCCATCTCATCATTCCAGACATTTCGATTATTGTTTTCAAAAGACTAAAAAACATGCAGACTCACCAGTCAATGTTGAGAGAATTTCAGTCCTGATCAACGGTCTTCCAATAAAATTCCTTCTCACTACTATGTCGACAGTGAATTTCAAGACCAAAAAAATGTGTGAGGAACTGTCAGCTGGTAAGATAATTCTATTGAACTGCGATGAAGTTTAAAGTTAAAAGTACATGTCAGAGTCTCGTGGCTAGTCATTAATTCAAGTTTCCTCAGACAACACGTCAATGCAATTTTTTCCCACCAGCTGACTTCACCATAGCAATGCAGATCCGATGAATTTCGAAAAGGTAATTTGAATGCCAAAATTGAGCCCGGGCCCCTAAAATTCCATCTCATCATTCCAGACATTTCGATTATTGTTTTCAAAAGACTAAAAACATGAGGACTCACCAGTCAATGTTGAGAGAATTTCAGTCCTGATCAACGGTCTTCCAATAAAATTCCTTCTCACTACTATGTCGACAGTGAATTTCAAGACCAAAAAAATGTTGTGAGGAACTGTCAGCTGGTAAGATAATTCTATTGAACTGCGATGAAGTTTAAAGTTAAAAGTACATGTCAGAGTCTCGTGGCTAGTCATTAATTCAAGTCATCAATTCAAGTTTCCTCAGACAACACGTCAATGCAATTTTTCCCACCAGCTGACTTCACCAGAGCAATGCAGATCCGATGAATTTCGAAAAGGTAATTTGAATGCCAAAATTGAGCCCGGGCCCCTAAAATTCCATCTCATCATTCCAGACATTTCGATTATTGTTTTCAAAAGACTAAAAACATGAGGACTCACCAGTCAATGTTGAGAGAATTTCAGTCCTGATCAACGGTCTTCCAATAAAATTCCTTCTCACTACTATGTCGACAGTGAATTTCAAGACCAAAAAAAATGTTGTGAGGAACTGTCAGCTGGTAAGATAATTCTATTGAAACTGCGATGAAGTTTAAAGTTAAAAGTACATGTCAGAGTCTCGTGGCTAGTCATTAATTCAAGTCATTAATTCAAGTTTTCCTCAGACAAACACGTCAATGCAATTTTTTCCCACCAGCTGACTTCACCAGAGCAATGCAGATCCGATGAATTTCGAAAAGGTAATTTGAATGCCAAAATTGAGCCCGGGCCCCTAAAATTCCATCTCATCATTCCAGACATTTCGATTATTGTTTTCAAAAGACTAAAAAACATGAGGACTCACCAGTCAATGTTGAGAGAATTTCAGTCCTGATCAACGGTCTTCCAATAAAAATTCCTTCTCACTACTATGTTGACAGTGAATTTCAAGACCAAAAAAAATGTTGTGAGGAACTGTCAGCTGGTAAGATAATTCTATTGAACTGCGATGAAGTTTAAAGTTAAAAGTACATGTCAGAGTCTCGTGGCTAGTCATTAATTCAAGTCATTAATTCAAGTTTTCCTCAGACAACACGTCAATGCAATTTTTCCCACCAGCTGACTTCACCAGAGCAATGCAGATCCGATGAATTTCGAAAAGGTAATTTGAATGCCAAAATTGAGCCCGGGCCCCTAAAATTCCATCTCATCATTCCAGACATTTCGATTATTGTTTTCAAAAGACTAAAAAACATGAGGACTCACCAGTCAATGTTGAGAGAATTTCAGTCCTGATCAACGGTCTTCCAATAAAATTCCTTCTCACTACTATTTCGACAAAAAAATGTTTTGAGGAACTGTCAGCTGGTAAGATAATTCTATTGAACTGCGATGAAGTTTAAAGTTAAAAGTACATGTCAGAGTCTAGTGGCTAGTCATCTGTGAGGGATTTGTGAATAGATCGCAAGCTGTTATTCAAACGATAAAGTCCCACTTTATTCCTGACAGGTGTCATTTCCACGGGTACGAGACAAGCGACATCTTCGATCCACTGTTCTCCATCTAATTCAAGTTTGAAATAGTTCTTGTAGGCTTTGTACCACAGCAGAGAAGCCTTACCATTTGCCTAAGAAAGCATGGACCTGTCCAATCAAAATTTGGGACTTCTCAGTGTGCTGTCTTCTTCAATCAGTCCTACAAATTGGGCCAGCTTTATGTTGGTAGTAGCTGGTGGCTGCACATGAGAAGTGTCAGTGGCTGTGGTTTCCATCACGCCTGGATTAGAGACAACGTCCTGGGCATATTCTCTTGCTACGCGCGAACAGCGCATTCTTTCCTTTCGTTGGCTGTTCGTCTATCGTATGTTTTCTCAGCCTGTTTCCTGGAATGACCTAAAGCAGAAGCCAGCGAAGCTTTGAGGGCATCTGAAGCGTCACTATTGAAAAAACAAAACACACCGCAATAAGCGTGGATGTTGCAGCTTGCATTTCTAGGAAAATGTTTTGTTCCATCATTTGTTTTTTGACGCATCTGTCCTCTTACTGATGGTAGCTAAGTTCACTTTGACAATGTTGTGACGAAATTATCCGTCTATTACATTTGTATGAGCTACGCAGTTTTTTCTCGTTCAATTTGAAGTTAATCTGCAGGAGTGAGTTTTTCAAAAGGGTGAGATTGCATGAGCCACTTAGGGTAATGCAAGTTCATTGCAAATTGAAAAAGACAAAGCATACGACTACTTAATAATGATATAAAACATGCACGTGAAAAACTTTTCTCTTTTCTTTCAGCCAATAAGCGATAAACTCTAGTTCTGAAGCTTGTTGTGATGAAAATCTCCTAACCCTAAACAAAAGTGTACACTTTCTTCATGTTGGGCTTTCTACAAATAAAGAAGTCAACTATTCAATACTTACTCTCTGCCATAAGCCCAGGTCACAAATGAACTCCGAATCATGTTGATGGATACCACAGTCCCCTGTCAGTTTCTGGAAAAGGTTCTTAATGTGGCTTGAAAAGGAGGAACTGCTAAACATTGCTCCATTTCTGTTCTGCAATGAAGCAAATAGAAACCAAAGTTAGGGTGAATGTTGTTGTTTGTACATCTCAAGGAGAATGAGTGTAAGGACAATTCACCCCCAAGTGGGGTTAAGAAAATACTGACATTCACCCCTGAATTTTGAAAGATTCATTCCTGTGGAATGAAGAATCGGGTAAATTCACCCGTCTAGACTGCCGAGAATGCTAATTTGAAACTAAACCACCCCACAACTGAAAATGAAAATGAAACTCCGAGGCAATGTACCCCAACACAACCCAAAAAACATTCCTGCATCAAATTTGGCAGGGTGATTGGCCTTTATTACAAGTCCCCCAACTTTTATTTTGAGGGTGAATGCGTGGTTTTTGGAGGTGACTTCAGGATTCTTGAAGATAAATCCCAGAAACTTGGCCACAGTTGCTCCAATAGCAGGGTTAGGGTTTAGATTTCTAGTAGAATCGGGGGTGAATTTGCCCTTTTAATCACACCTAATGGATTGACAGCAAGTTACTGCATTATAGCTTGAGACTACTTACCAGAAGCAAGATGTCGCCACTTTCTTTGCCAACCAATTGGGGACGGTGATTGTTCACAAAGTCGAGGAGTATTTTTGCACAGCTCATGATCTGTCTATGGTCAGAAGAAAATGGTATGGATGAGTTTCCCTTTAAGTGCAACATCTTAGGAAGTATCGTGATATCATTAGAAAAATAATCACAGCATATGGGACTATGAAACAACTACTGGTTTATCCCAGAGAGAGAGAGAAAAAGAAACAAAAAACAACTGAATATTCGTACTAAATATCTGCTGCATTGTCTTACCTTCAGAGTAAGCTCCTGGCGGCCAAAGAACTTTGCAGTCTTATAGTTGTGGAAGTAAAGCGTGACCTCTTCTGATCCCTTCACCAAGAGGACATTCTTATCTTTGACCTGCGCAGGATGAAATTGTGCCAGTTGGTTTGAATCTCTAGCGTGCGAACTTCGACGCCGCGGCCCGGCGGAATGAAAACATACATTGCCAAGATAACCAAGTCGCAGCATTCCCGGGCCTTATCTCTTTTGTTGACAGCCATCTCAAAGTAATCTCTCTGCACGCTGCACGCATTCACAATCTGTTCCCTGCAAAATGTTGCATAGTGATATTAGGCTGCAGTTTATTCATACATGTAGGTTTCAGACATGGATACACAGAGGGTAGAGAGGACTACTCTATCCTCTTTTAAAATTAAATGACAAAGAAGTGAAACGTTTTTCAACAAAGTCTCAAGAGTTGGTTAATTTTTCAATTCACTAAATTCTAATTACCCTCTGATGACAATCAGTAAGGTTTATACTGTTTACAATGTCAAAAATAGCTTTTAGTTAGAAACACGCACTTCCAAGTTTACAAAACATGTTTCGGATAATCAACATCCGTCGTCAGTTGCGAATACAGTTGCAGTGTCAAAAAATTACAACGAAAGTGTTAAATTGACATGGCCTCCTTAATTTTCAGTTGAAAGGACGCAGAGGTACTGTCAAGGATGGAAAAGGCATTCTCTCAGCACAAAGTTCTGCATGTTTTTTGAGTCATAACTGTGCGAGTTCTTATGTGTGTTTCTACCTAAAAGTTATTTCATGTCTGTTGCCATTTGGCTTGGCCGTACGTTTTCGCAGGACAGGTGACACGTTAAAACTGCATGACAAGCTCTCCTGTCACCCAACACAAAGCAGTAAAATAATATTACTAGCGCTTACCAGTCAAGCCAACGGTTCAGAAGCGTCAGCTCTTCCTTAGTTTGAGGACGTTCGACATCGCCTTGACGCTGTAGAAGTGTTGCCTGTGTTCTTAGCTGCTTAATGACAGGGATGTCCTGGTAAACGGGTGCGCTCTCCCGGTGAAGGAATTTCGCAGGATACAGAAGCGAAGAGCAGTGGTTGGATATGGTGGCAGCTGACAAAATTTCGTTGGTCCTGCAAAAGGAGAGAGAGAGAGAGAGAGAGAAAAAAAGCATTACACTGTTTATCAAGATTCAGGAAGTAGCCCTGAAACAGTCAGTCGAAAACAATAACTAACAAGCTTTAATGGAAGAGGACGATTATGTTGGCACATCTTTTCTAATCGATAAATTTCAAAATAAATACTCAAAATAGCTTTGTCTAATTGCGATTTCTATTTCATCCATTTATTCATTTACCTACTTATTTACCTACTTATTTATTTATTTATTTATTTATTTGCTAGACGTGCATTTGTTTCATCTCTTTACTGGTATGTAACACTAACATTTGATTTACTCTTTAAACAGTCTTACTCGCTACCCGCCTAGATTAGCCTCAGCTATTTGCGGGTTAGCGTTGTTTTTGTAAAATTTTGTTGATTTAATAATAAACTTGAACTTGAACTTGAAAACTTGAAAAATAACTATCAAGTACAGCAAAGAAAAAGGCCACAGCAGCAAAGCCAAGGGTCCAAGATTTGGATGAAAAAATTACAGAGCTGTACCAAAAATTGCGAAAATGACCCGTCGAAAGAAACCTTGAAGAACTGGAATGTTTACAAGCAACAAGTATTTCTTAAATTTAGAAAAATCAAATAAGAAAAAAAAAGCTGTGTACGGAAAAATTGTTTACAGGTGACGGAACAATTACAGCTAATCCCATGTTGTGCAAATCGAAATTGTAACAATGCAATAAGATTGTTTGGATTATTTCCCTGAGTAACAATAGGTTCCGGGTCTAAGTCGATATCACCTGAAGTAAATAACTTTGCCCTTGAAGCACAATAGCTATGATTTCATTTCTTACACTTCATATTGAACAACATGTACAAGTTCATCATCAAAGACAACTGACACTTGAGCGGCCCTTTTATGTTTCGCAGTTCTTGTTTTGAAAAACAAAACACAATCAAGAGCAAAAATACAACTTTCACTACATATACACATATTTCTGGTTTTGAGATAAAATTTTTTCTAATGCTGATCACTGTCAGTGGTAAATAAGTTCAGAATTTTCTTCCACGGTAATCTCGATGGTAGAATTGGGCATTCCGCAAAGTTTGGAAAAGTCAATATCAATTGGTTTACCGTCGACATATTGATTTGTTTACATCTGAGCGAGTGACACATATTCTGCCCCCTAACAATTAGTCGTTTCTACGCTCCGCGTATCCACGACTAAAAAAAATATTTTTGTTCAGTAAACATGCCTTAAACTGTTACAAGCTCAATTTTGTGGTCAAAAAAATGCAGGGCTCGACTCGTACACCGGGAAGTACGGTTTTAACAAGAATAACAATAGTTGTAAATATCACTTTTTAGAAGTGAAATTTTGACCTCACGTACTTGCAGGAAAACAAATTCTGCAGTCAATAAGATGAATTCACGCATCAGATACTGTAATCGATATACCCTGAAACACGACTGTGTCTGGCGTGCAAATTTCAGGCTGAAACGTTCGTTGAACTTTACAGTATGAACTGATTCCACAAATTTTTATAACGGAAACTGTGGTAGTTTCCGTTCAGAAAACACAATCTTTCTGAAGACTTTAGTCTCCTTTGAGCAGATGTTTACAAATGGATTTCAAAACTAGAAACATAAATGACACGTCACAACATGGCCGCTCAATTTCGGCCCAGTTCCCACGCAAACGTCAAAAAATTCATTACACGTCACCTTGAGAAAATCCAGATAAGATTCCAACAGAGACTGACGTAGGAAGACGTCGGGTTGCAGTATCACACCAGGGCAGGACCTCAAGAATCCAAGAAAGCCTAAGGGCATGAAAAGGGAAAATCAATTCGTTTGCACATCGTAAAATCGTTAAATTATTGAACAACACTGTGCGAGCGAAATAACTCAGACAATAAACTCACATAATATTCTTTCCTGGGTTTTCTGGTATGTCGATGTTGCCAAAGGTCTTGCTTGTCTTTCCAGCTGGACTGGACGAGTGAAGAAGGTTTTCAGTTCGCGCAGAAATGTCTGCATTTCCAGCGGCAATTGTCCAATGTCCAATGCATATGACTGTTTGCGAAGTTTGAATTCGGTCATGGGTACGACGCAGTTGCTTTCTTCTTCTGTTGATTCTTCTGGTTTTTCTTCTGTTGATTCTTCTGGATTTTCTGGTGATTCTTCTGGTTTTTCTGGTGATTCTTCTGCTGTCGTTTCTTCTGTGCACGTGGTTGCTCCTTCTTCGATCAGATCGTCGCAATCAACGTCTGTTTCTGTCTGCAACATGAAATTGCTCGTGCGTGGCCTCTTAGAAGGCGTTTGGAGCTGAATATCGGATTCATCTGAGCTCGACTCGTCTGAAGAAGTCAGCCGGTAGGAAACGATGGACTGCATGGCGCCGAGGGAAGAGGTGAAAAAGATCGAAGTTCACAGAGTTTTTCGTGGTCATTCGGTCAAAACAGAGATCCATTGACGAAATGGCTGACGGGAATTTTTTCATTCTCGTTCCCATATCCCTTTTTGAGGCCTCTAACCCAGGAGAGCTGGAAACTAGCAAAGGATCCAGCTCTTGTGGAGTGGGAAGAATTCAATTGTCAGCTCTCAGGCAATAATTCTAGCTTTTTTTTTGACCGAAACGTCGCTTTCTGTTATGTAAGGCGGGTATTTTAAGCTTTCGAGTGCAAATATTTTGAAGCCAATATTGTCCACTTTTCATGCATTTCTCACTTTACCAAACAAAGCTTTAAAGCGCGAAAAAGGTACCCTTTTTTCAGGTTGAAGCGATCTCTTTAAAAGCGCGGAAAAGGTACCTTATTCTGCGGTTAAAAATCTTTTTTTTTTCTTAAAAGGTACCTTTTTTAACTTTTCAACTAATCGACTCGCATTAACAAATAAGGTAACAATTTTGCATTTGTTCTATGAGAAATAAATGCAGAAAGTTTATTTTTCTGCTCTTTTCAATTAGCAGAGTTGATCTTTTTGTAAAAAAAGCAGAATTGCCGGAATCATTCTATGACTGACCGCTGCGTATTTTGTTAGTCCACAAGGGAAGTCATAGTGGACTCACAAAAAAAATTCTAATTAACTCTGGTTTCGTTCGATTTTTCTGAAATTTTAACACAATAAAGATGGATTGCTAAGAAACATATTTAGTCTTTGCCGATGTATAGTAGCTATTAACTCTAAAGAGATATATCGCTTCGAAGTCGGTGATTTGAAGTCGTTGGATTCGAACGAAGAGAATACTAAATACGCTAAAAAGGTGTTGAGTGAGGGCTATGGACTCAGTGAAAGGTTCCAGCAATTCTACTTTTCTAGAAAAAGATCAACTCTTCCACTTGAAAAGAGCAGAAAATTTAACTTTCCGCATTAATTTTTAGCGATCTCTTTAAAAGCGCGGAAAAGGTACCTTATTCTGCGGTTAAAAACGTTCCTGGATGAAAAGCGGACAATATTGACGCTAAAATATTTTCATCCGAAAGCTTAAAATGCCCGCTTTTTTTTTCTTACCTTCGTACAGGTGACTAACAAGAAAACGTACAACAGAAGGTCCTAATACTGAAATGTTGAACAGCGATATTTAAACAAGTGCTCAGTTATAAGGTAAAGTTTCGCACTTGTGAAATGATGGTACACGTTCTGTCTGTGTGTCCGTCCTTTGGATTGTTACTAGAAATCGCTCTGAATTCTTCTAAAGTATATAACTATGCGTTATATGACCGGTTTACAAAATTCAATTGGTAATTGTATCATAGAAAAAACGCGCTTCGAATAGTCATGTTTTGCTTATCATGGAATACGTCTAAGTGTCCTACTTTGAAACACGCGAGTAACTTTCCTTGTGAAATATTTAACTTAAGCACTTCATATTAGGCAGGCGATAACGATGAACAGTTCTAAACAAGTACTGGGAATTTTGTTGTCAAACTTTAAAAAATGAGGAAGATAGAGCATTCTGAAAATGTCTTATGAAAACTTGACGATATTTAGGGCATGCGCAGTACTTTATCAAAGACAGTGACAACTTCTGCGTATATTGAATAGGTAAATATCATGCACAGTTTTTCTGTTTCAAAGCATTTGTCAATTGCTCTACGATTTTCAAAGTTACGACTATCGTAAAATAAGAAGAAATGTATGAAAAAATTCGGTACATGCGCAGTAACGACAAATTCAACGTACGCGCCTCAAATTGTGCACACTGTAAACTTAGACAGAAACAAACAACTTGTGTAAATTTTGTAGTAAAACGTTAAAAACACATGAAAAGGCAGTATTTTGAAATTTTAAGACAATGTATTGGAAAATTACGATGTTTAGAGCATGCGCAGTAACTACCAATTGAACGTACGAACATGAAATTGTGCACACTGTAAACTTAGACACAGGCAAACAACTTGTATAAATTTTGTGGTTAAAAAGTAAAAACACACGAAAATATAATACTTTGAAATTTGAAGAGAATGTATGGGGAAATGTTTATTGAAAAATGCAGCACATGCGCAGTAATGACCAATTGAACGTACGAAAATGACATTATACACACTGTAAACTTCGACACAGACAAACAACTTGTATAAATTTTGTGGCTAAAAGGTAAAAAGACACGGAAATATAATACTTTGAAATTTTAAGACAATCGATGGGAAAGTGTTTGCGCGGGAACTGTTGTGTGCACATTCCACGTTCCGTTCTTATAGGATTTAAAATGCTTACAAGGGGGAACAAACTCTTAATTGTGCAAGGAATAAGTCTTACCCGTCCAAGGAGCGAATTTTCTGATTCAGAAGTGCAGCTTATGCGAAATAAATTGAAATCGAGTTCGGCAATTTCAAGTGTTCGCCGCGCGCGTGAATTTTGTAAAATGAGCATAGTTAACTCGAAGTGTAATATTTCCTCTAAAAAGCAGGTATACAACTATATTCTTCCGTATAAGCAAACCCTACAGAATCTAGTACACTGAAAATCTGAATTCTCTTTTCAAGTATACACTATAACTGTGTACTGAAATGTTGAACAGCCATATTTAAACAAGTGCTCAGTTATAAGGTGAAGTTTCGCACTTGTGAAATGATGGTACACGTTCTGTCTGTGTGTCCTGTCCTTTGGATTGTTACTAGAAATCGCTCTGAATTCTTCTAAAGTATATAACTATGCGTTATATGACCGGTTTACAAAATTCAATTGGTAATTGTATCATAGAAAAAACGCGCTTCGAATAGTCATGTTTTGCTTATCATGGAATACGGCTAAGTGTCCTACTTTGAAACACGCGAGTAACTTTCCTTGTGAAATATTTAACTTAAGCACTTCATATTAGGCAGGCGATAACGATGAACAGTTCTAAACAAGTACTGGGAATTTTGTTGTCAAACTTTAAAAAATGAGGAAACGCGGAAGCGCGGAAACGCGGAAACGCGGAAGCTCATAGACATAAATTCTCACCGGAGTGTACATTTTCGAAATCCGAGTAGATACATATACAGTCATACCTCTATCACACGTACACCGAAAGGACAGAGCGAGGTGTCCCTATTTGAGAGGTTTCTATTTTGCAGGTCATTATTATAATCACATCTCTTAAACGAAAATGGTGATCTATCATTTCAATTTTATTTTCCGAAACAGTGCTTGGTAGAGAACATTCAGGTAAATTTTCAAAAAAACTCATCGCTAAATTTTATTTCTCAGGAATCACCTTAAATGGCGCCGAGTGGATCCCTTAGGCAAAAGTTTTGACTAATTAACTCTGGTTTCGTTCGATTTTTCTGAAATTTTAACACAATAAAGATGGATTGCTAAGAAACATATTTAGTCTTTGCCGATGTATAGTAGCTATTAACTCTAAAGAGATATATCGCTTCGAAGTCGGTGATTTGAAGTCGTTGGATTCGAACGAAGAGAATACTAAATACGCTAAAAAGGTGTTGAGTGAGGGCTATGGACTCAGTGAAAGGTTCCAGCAATTCTACTTTTCTAGAAAAAGATCAACTCTTCCACTTGAAAAGAGCAGAAAATTTAACTTTCCGCATTAATTTTTAGCGATCTCTTTTAAGACAATCGATGGGAAAGTGTTTGCGCGGGAACTGTTGTGTGCACATTCCACGTTCCGTTCTTATAGGATTTAAAATGCTTACAAGGGGGAACAAACTCTTAATTGTGCAAGGAATAAGTCTTACCCGTCCAAGGAGCGAATTTTCTGATTCAGAAGTGCAGCTTATGCGAAATAAATTGAAATCGAGTTCGGCAATTTCAAGTGTACGGCGCGCGCGTGAATTTTGTAAAATGAGCATAGTTAACTCGAAGTGTAATATTTCCTCTAAAAAGCAGGTATACAACTATATTCTTCCGTATAAGCAAACCCTAAAGAATCTAGTACACTGAAAATCTGAATTCTCTTTTCAAGTATACACTATAACTGTGTACTGAAATGTTGAACAGCGATATTTAAACAAGTACTCAGTTATAAGGTGAAGTTTCGCACTTGTGAAATGATGGTACACGTTCTGTCTGTGTGTCCTGTCCTTTGGATTGTTACTAGAAATCGCTCTGAATTCTTCTAAAGTATATAACTATGCGTTATATGACCGGTTTACAAAATTCAATTGGTAATTGTATCATAGAAAAAACGCGCTTCGAATAGTCATGTTTTGCTTATCATGGAATACGGCTAAGTGTCCTACTTTGAAACACGCGAGTAACTTTCCTTGTGAAATATTTAACTTAAGCACTTCATATTAGGCAGGCGATAACGATGAACAGTTCTAAACAAGTACTGGGAATTTTGTTGTCAAACTTTAAAAAATGAGGAAACGCGGAAGCGCGGAAACGCGGAAGCTCATAGACATAAATTCTCACCGGAGTGTACATTTTCGAAATCCGAGTAGATACATATACAGTCATACCTCTATCACACGTACACCGAAAGGACAGAGCGAGGTGTCCCTATTTGAGAGGTTTCTATTTTGCAGGTCATTATTATAATCACATCTCTTAAACGAAAATGGTGATCTATCATTTTAATTTTATTTTCCGAAACAGTGCTTGGTAGAGAACATTCAGGTAAATTTTCAAAAAAAATCATCGCTAAATTTTATTTCTCAGGAATCACCTTAAATGGCGCCGAGTGGATCCCTTAGGCAAAAGTTTTGACTAGATGATGGGATGCAAAAGAGAGAAAACACTTATTTGCGCTAATATTCAAGTCATTACTGCACTTTTCAATAACATGCGGACTCTAAAACATTTTTAGAGCATGGCATAATGGCTCATAGCCCATGATCGCTAAGCCAATGAAAACTCTTGAATATTAAATTATTTGCAGATAAAAAATACTAAAAAGGCAAACTGTCAGAATCAAACAAGACTCTTCAGGGGATTTAATGACAATAATATTCATAACCATGCTTTATATACTATAAAATTTACATAATTACCATTTGAAATGTCTAAATGGCAAGGTTTGGGCTAGAGGCTTAAGATAAAATTCGGTAAATGCTGAAAGGTTTTCAATGGCGGTGCGCAGCACGATGTAATGAGCCGAAGGGGATTCCCCTGGATGGGTTTTGATGGTTCCAAAAGCCTTGTCAGGCTTGGCATTGCCATTGACAACCCAATTAGCAATTTCTTCTTATATATATAGAAATATATAAAGGTAGAATAAACAGAAGAAGATGCGAACTTTTCTCTTTGTGGTCTTTAATACATGGACGTTTCGCCCGTTCGGGCTTCTTCAGCACTTACAAAATCGATACTTGGATGTTGGTTAACCAACATCGTTTACACATCTATAGAAAAATATAAATATAAAAATATAAAAACATATATGTATATACACACATATAACTTAACTTAACTTATTATATTAAATTATTTCCAGATAAAAAATAACTGTCAGAATCAAACTAGTTTGTTATTCAGTTGGAGCTAAAGAAAATTTTAAGCCCAACAGGGTTTTATGTTCTAATATCTATAGGAGTGTGGCTAATTTTGGATACCTATTTGGCGTTCCTGGCCCTTAATCCAAGGGAAGTTGATGGGGTGTGGTTTCTTTGTACTTGTATCCATAGTATCAAGTCAGTCTGACTTGTGCTGAGTGAAGAACATGCTATATACTTAGTAGAATTAGCATAGCTTTCAGGCATTGACTATGATTTTAAGGCAGTTTAGTGTCCAATGATTGAGGCAATATTTAAATAAACAATAAACTTATTTGATTGTACCATTACTACTTGGATAACCCAGTAACTCTAGAGCTGAGACAAAAGTCCCGACTTGTGGAAGGGATGCCGCTTTCCGGTGGATGTCACAAATGATTCCCTGACAACTCAAGAACAGGATCCATCCACAAAGACCAAGTTCCGGAATCAACTTACTAACTCTTGGTTTAGATTTCCAGATCACCAGTAGGAGACCTTCTTTGTCAAGCTTCCATGCCACACCCTGTCAAAACAAGACCTCAAAACCAGAGAGATATCACAGTTGTCAGGATTTGACTATCATTATTGTACAACGAAATTTATTTAGTTGATAAAATCCTTTCAGACATCACATCAACTATAAATAAAAGCTAACATAAAAAATATATCTATATGTACATATGCATAACTTAAATAAAAGTAGCTGTATCAAGGTAACAAGATAAATGAATGAAAATTTATAATTAATATTTATTGAGGCAATTTCTTGCAAAGGGCTTTCATGTGATATGATGTCATCAGCCTGAATTTTTCCACAGAAGGGAGGACAAGAGATTCTATTGTCAATTTCTGCTTATGCTAGATCAAGTGTGGAGTGTAGAACTTGAAGTAAGCACTGCTGAGTTACTCCATAAGACACTGGGCTTTACTGGGCCCGTTGGACATGGTTGGACCTGGTTTTCGAAACATATATAATAAGATAATGAATGATAAGATAATGAATTGAAGACTTCATCAAAGACTACACTTTCATCCCAACAAGCCTGTTAGGTGATCTCTCACTCTTCAGGGGGATTTTAGAGACAATAATATTCATAGCCATGCTTTATACACTATACAATTTACATACCGGTAATTACTGTTGCAGAGAATTTGAAATGTCTAAATATTTAAATAAACAATAAACTTATTTGATTGTACCATTACTACTTGGATAACCCAGTAACTCTAGAGCTGAGACATGCCAAAAGTCCCGACTTGCGGAAGGGATGCCGCTTTCCGGTGGAGGTCACAAATGATTCCCTGACAACTCAAGAACAGGATCCATCCACAAAGACCAAGTTCCGGAATCAACTTACCAACTCTTGGTTTACATTTCCAGATCACCAGTAGGAGACCTTCTTTGTCAAGCTTCCATACCACACCCTGTCAAAACAAGACCTCAAAACCAGAGAGATATCACAGTTGTCAGGATTTGACTATCATTATTGTACAACTAAATTTATTTAGTTGATAAAATCCTTTCAGACATCACATCAACTATAAATAAAAGCTAACATAAAAAATATATCTATATGTACATATGCATAACTTAAATAAAAGTA
>CAXHUQ010001282.1:0-25000 GCA_964020085.1 Micromussa lordhowensis
CGCCTAAAATTGATCAAACAAGGAAATTCTACTCACGATCAGCGCTTGAACTCATGTTCTTCACTCTGCTCGCGGCCATGCTTTGCTTGCAAATAGCAATGTCCCGGATGAACTTGATTTTTGTCGAGCGCGGAACGGCAGATCCAGATTTCAACAGATTTTTTTCTAAGTCTTTAGCCAAACCAAAGTTCAGGGCAAATAACGCCAACAGCAGCTAGAAATGTCTAGTCCATTGCACGTATAAGCCCTAAATTGGTGTGGCTAAAGATCTTTGCTGTCTAAAGCAAGCACAACATATCGCTACAGGGCAAACGGCCTACTCTTACGGGACTAAATGTTCCGTTGATACATATCAGGCCCGCCTTACCGCGTAGGATAATAGACGACGCTTGCTAGCAAATCGTTAGACTTGCACCTTCATTGGACTTAATGATGTCCTCAGGCAGACTTCCTTTAGACAGCAAATACAGAGCGCTAATCGATCGGCTCCATGACAGAGTCAACGAACGCGCGAACTGAATTACGAGTGAAGCCTGGACTGAAGCTAATAGGAATTCGAAGGGGGGGGGGGGGGGTGGGTAGGATAAATAATTAAAAAAAAAGAAGATCAATGAGACATGCGGCAAGAAGTTCTCTACATTTCATGCTAGGTACGAATTACAATCTGCTGTCATAGCGAAAGCAAAAAAGAAAATTAAATTGACGAAATAAGCAATTGAACAAAAAACACTTGATTTCGTTTTAACACGGTTTTCATAAATCCAGACATATATTTCAAGGGAATAAGACTGCATGACACAGAGAGGCCAAAAAGCGAGCATTTCTAATTTCTGTCCATCTTTCCAAGGCATCTAGAGTCAAAATCAGGGCATTCTCCGATCAGTTCCGAGCATTCTGTGCCAATAAATTATTTCAAGGGAATAAGACTGCATGACACAGAGAGGCCAAAAAGCGAGCATTTCTAATTTCTGTCCATCTTTCCAAGGCATCTAGAGTCAAAATCAGGGCATTCTCCGATCAGTTCCGAGCATTCTGTGCCAATATATGTCTGGATTTATGAAAACCGTGTTAAAGACTGCAGGCACTAAAACAGCAGGCACGTTTTTAGGAAATCGGTCAGATAGTGTACATAAATAAAACCATGTAGTACTGAGAGTGCTTTCTACCTTATGTACTCTTTAACAGAAGCTATGCCATGCCTATGCAAGCCTTTGAAATCACTTCAAATGAGTCGAACTAGCCAAACAAAGCTCAATTAGAGCATAAATTGATCACTTGATTCGCGGCACTGATTTAGACATGTTTAACCTCTGTGATTTTAGCTAAATGACCTCATTATGTCTTTCCTATGCATTAAATTAGCCAGTCATGGCAAAAGGAGCATTGTAAGCAGTCAAATGGACGATTTGCTTCTACATTTCAGCGAACTAGTAGCCCTTACGTGACATTTACTTTCAATATCTGTCTGGATTCGCAAAAACGTAGCCACAGAATTTGACTTGTCACTGATAATCGTGATACAATTCTGTCTTAGCGCTAGCTTTCCACAAGGCTTATCGTAGCTCAAATAAAGGGAAATAACTCTGCTGGATGCCTTTTGAGGCCTGGAAGACTAGTTTCACCGTCTTTTCGATGAATCATGAATTGTACAATTTAATTAAGAGTGCTTTGAACATGAAATTGGAGTCTACATAAACACACGAAGGCACAAATGTCAAAAACCGCGGCGGAGAGTTGGTCAAGTTTAACTTTCTATAACCTGCATCGTCCTAAATGGACTGAACAAGAGCTTCCTACATCGAGAATGGATCGAACTTTAAGCAAACTAGGCCATAATCATGAAATGGCGAGCACTTCAACATGTCAACACTTCAACAAACTGATCAATCATCAGCCGGAAGACACGCAAATAAATTTCTTCCGCGCTAGCGAATCACAGACAGTTCTGATAGTTAGCGAAGCCGAGAACGCCTAAAATTGATCAAACAAGGAAATTCTACTCACGATCAGCGCTTGAACTCATGTTCTTCACTCTGCTCGCGGCCATGCTTTGCTTGCAAATAGCAATGTCCCGGATGAACTTGATTTTTGTCGAGCGCGGAACGGCAGATCCAGATTTCAACAGATTTTTTTCTAAGTCTTTAGCCAAACCAAAGTTCAGGGCAAATAACGCCAACAGCAGCTAGAAATGTCTAGTCCATTGCACGTATAAGCCCTAAATTGGTGTGGCTAAAGATCTTTGCTGTCTAAAGCAAGCACAACATATCGCTACAGGGCAAACGGCCTACTCTTACGGGACTAAATGTTCCGTTGATACATATCAGGCCCGCCTTACCGCGTAGGATAATAGACGACGCTTGCTAGCAAATCGTTAGACTTGCACCTTCATTGGACTTAATGATGTCCTCAGGCAGACTTCCTTTAGACAGCAAATACAGAGCGCTAATCGATCGGCTCCATGACAGAGTCAACGAACGCGCGAACTGAATTACGAGTGAAGCCTGGACTGAAGCTAATAGGAATTCGAAGGGGGGGGGGGGGGGGGTGGGTAGGATAAATAATTAAAAAAAAAGAAGATCAATGAGACATGCGGCAAGAAGTTCTCTACATTTCATGCTAGGTACGAATTACAATCTGCTGTCATAGCGAAAGCAAAAAAGAAAATTAAATTGACGAAATAAGCAATTGAACAAAAAACACTTGATTTCGTTTTAACACGGTTTTCATAAATCCAGACATATATTTCAAGGGAATAAGACTGCATGACACAGAGAGGCCAAAAAGCGAGCATTTCTAATTTCTGTCCATCTTTCCAAGGCATCTAGAGTCAAAATCAGGGCATTCTCCGATCAGTTCCGAGCATTCTGTGCCAATAAATTATTTCAAGGGAATAAGACTGCATGACACAGAGAGGCCAAAAAGCGAGCATTTCTAATTTCTGTCCATCTTTCCAAGGCATCTAGAGTCAAAATCAGGGCATTCTCCGATCAGTTCCGAGCATTCTGTGCCAATATATGTCTGGATTTATGAAAACCGTGTTAAAGACTGCAGGCACTAAAACAGCAGGCACGTTTTTAGGAAATCGGTCAGATAGTGTACATAAATAAAACCATGTAGTACTGAGAGTGCTTTCTACCTTATGTACTCTTTAACAGAAGCTATGCCATGCCTATGCAAGCCTTTGAAATCACTTCAAATGAGTCGAACTAGCCAAACAAAGCTCAATTAGAGCATAAATTGATCACTTGATTCGCGGCACTGATTTAGACATGTTTAACCTCTGTGATTTTAGCTAAATGACCTCATTATGTCTTTCCTATGCATTAAATTAGCCAGTCATGGCAAAAGGAGCATTGTAAGCAGTCAAATGGACGATTTGCTTCTACATTTCAGCGAACTAGTAGCCCTTACGTGACATTTACTTTCAATATCTGTCTGGATTCGCAAAAACGTAGCCACAGAATTTGACTTGTCACTGATAATCGTGATACAATTCTGTCTTAGCGCTAGCTTTCCACAAGGCTTATCGTAGCTCAAATAAAGGGAAATAACTCTGCTGGATGCCTTTTGAGGCCTGGAAGACTAGTTTCACCGTCTTTTCGATGAATCATGAATTGTACAATTTAATTAAGAGTGCTTTGAACATGAAATTGGAGTCTACATAAACACACGAAGGCACAAATGTCAAAAACCGCGGCGGAGAGTTGGTCAAGTTTAACTTTCTATAACCTGCATCGTCCTAAATGGACTGAACAAGAGCTTCCTACATCGAGAATGGATCGAACTTTAAGCAAACTAGGCCATAATCATGAAATGGCGAGCACTTCAACATGTCAACACTTCAACAAACTGATCAATCATCAGCCGGAAGACACGCAAATAAATTTCTTCCGCGCTAGCGAATCACAGACAGTTCTGATAGTTAGCGAAGCCGAGAACGCCTAAAATTGATCAAACAAGGAAATTCTACTCACGATCAGCGCTTGAACTCATGTTCTTCACTCTGCTCGCGGCCATGCTTTGCTTGCAAATAGCAATGTCCCGGATGAACTTGATTTTTGTCGAGCGCGGAACGGCAGATCCAGATTTCAACAGATTTTTTTCTAAGTCTTTAGCCAAACCAAAGTTCAGGGCAAATAACGCCAACAGCAGCTAGAAATGTCTAGTCCATTGCACGTATAAGCCCTAAATTGGTGTGGCTAAAGATCTTTGCTGTCTAAAGCAAGCACAACATATCGCTACAGGGCAAACGGCCTACTCTTACGGGACTAAATGTTCCGTTGATACATATCAGGCCCGCCTTACCGCGTAGGATAATAGACGACGCTTGCTAGCAAATCGTTAGACTTGCACCTTCATTGGACTTAATGATGTCCTCAGGCAGACTTCCTTTAGACAGCAAATACAGAGCGCTAATCGATCGGCTCCATGACAGAGTCAACGAACGCGCGAACTGAATTACGAGTGAAGCCTGGACTGAAGCTAATAGGAATTCGAAGGGGGGGGGGGGGGGGTGGGTAGGATAAATAATTAAAAAAAAAGAAGATCAATGAGACATGCGGCAAGAAGTTCTCTACATTTCATGCTAGGTACGAATTACAATCTGCTGTCATAGCGAAAGCAAAAAAGAAAATTAAATTGACGAAATAAGCAATTGAACAAAAAACACTTGATTTCGTTTTAACACGGTTTTCATAAATCCAGACATATATTTCAAGGGAATAAGACTGCATGACACAGAGAGGCCAAAAAGCGAGCATTTCTAATTTCTGTCCATCTTTCCAAGGCATCTAGAGTCAAAATCAGGGCATTCTCCGATCAGTTCCGAGCATTCTGTGCCAATAAATTATTTCAAGGGAATAAGACTGCATGACACAGAGAGGCCAAAAAGCGAGCATTTCTAATTTCTGTCCATCTTTCCAAGGCATCTAGAGTCAAAATCAGGGCATTCTCCGATCAGTTCCGAGCATTCTGTGCCAATATATGTCTGGATTTATGAAAACCGTGTTAAAGACTGCAGGCACTAAAACAGCAGGCACGTTTTTAGGAAATCGGTCAGATAGTGTACATAAATAAAACCATGTAGTACTGAGAGTGCTTTCTACCTTATGTACTCTTTAACAGAAGCTATGCCATGCCTATGCAAGCCTTTGAAATCACTTCAAATGAGTCGAACTAGCCAAACAAAGCTCAATTAGAGCATAAATTGATCACTTGATTCGCGGCACTGATTTAGACATGTTTAACCTCTGTGATTTTAGCTAAATGACCTCATTATGTCTTTCCTATGCATTAAATTAGCCAGTCATGGCAAAAGGAGCATTGTAAGCAGTCAAATGGACGATTTGCTTCTACATTTCAGCGAACTAGTAGCCCTTACGTGACATTTACTTTCAATATCTGTCTGGATTCGCAAAAACGTAGCCACAGAATTTGACTTGTCACTGATAATCGTGATACAATTCTGTCTTAGCGCTAGCTTTCCACAAGGCTTATCGTAGCTCAAATAAAGGGAAATAACTCTGCTGGATGCCTTTTGAGGCCTGGAAGACTAGTTTCACCGTCTTTTCGATGAATCATGAATTGTACAATTTAATTAAGAGTGCTTTGAACATGAAATTGGAGTCTACATAAACACACGAAGGCACAAATGTCAAAAACCGCGGCGGAGAGTTGGTCAAGTTTAACTTTCTATAACCTGCATCGTCCTAAATGGACTGAACAAGAGCTTCCTACATCGAGAATGGATCGAACTTTAAGCAAACTAGGCCATAATCATGAAATGGCGAGCACTTCAACATGTCAACACTTCAACAAACTGATCAATCATCAGCCGGAAGACACGCAAATAAATTTCTTCCGCGCTAGCGAATCACAGACAGTTCTGATAGTTAGCGAAGCCGAGAACGCCTAAAATTGATCAAACAAGGAAATTCTACTCACGATCAGCGCTTGAACTCATGTTCTTCACTCTGCTCGCGGCCATGCTTTGCTTGCAAATAGCAATGTCCCGGATGAACTTGATTTTTGTCGAGCGCGGAACGGCAGATCCAGATTTCAACAGATTTTTTTCTAAGTCTTTAGCCAAACCAAAGTTCAGGGCAAATAACGCCAACAGCAGCTAGAAATGTCTAGTCCATTGCACGTATAAGCCCTAAATTGGTGTGGCTAAAGATCTTTGCTGTCTAAAGCAAGCACAACATATCGCTACAGGGCAAACGGCCTACTCTTACGGGACTAAATGTTCCGTTGATACATATCAGGCCCGCCTTACCGCGTAGGATAATAGACGACGCTTGCTAGCAAATCGTTAGACTTGCACCTTCATTGGACTTAATGATGTCCTCAGGCAGACTTCCTTTAGACAGCAAATACAGAGCGCTAATCGATCGGCTCCATGACAGAGTCAACGAACGCGCGAACTGAATTACGAGTGAAGCCTGGACTGAAGCTAATAGGAATTCGAAGGGGGGGGGGGGGGGTGGGTAGGATAAATAATTAAAAAAAAAGAAGATCAATGAGACATGCGGCAAGAAGTTCTCTACATTTCATGCTAGGTACGAATTACAATCTGCTGTCATAGCGAAAGCAAAAAAGAAAATTAAATTGACGAAATAAGCAATTGAACAAAAAACACTTGATTTCGTTTTAACACGGTTTTCATAAATCCAGACATATATATATATATATATATATATATATATATATATATATATATATATATATATATATATCTGACTGGATTCGCAAAAACGTGCCCGCAGAATTTCACTTGTCGCTATTAATCTCGATGGAATTCTGTCCTAGAGCTAGCTTTTCACAAGACTTATCGTGGCTGAAATAAAAGGAAATAACTCTCATTTATACCTTTTGAGGCCGGGAAGACTAAATTCACGGTCGTTTCATCGAATCATGAATTGTACAATTTAATTAAGAGCGCATTTCAACATGAAATTCGAGTCCAGATCAACATAAAAGTTTACGTATCAAAACCGCGGCCGAGAGTTAATCTATAGCTTTCTGAAGGCCTGCATCACCCTAAATGGACTGGAAAACGAGCTTCCTACACTGACAATCGATCGAACTTCAAACAAACTAGGCCATAAACACTCCACATGTTGTCAGTACGTCAATTATCGACCGGAAACCACACAGATAAATTGCTTCCGCGCTGGCGAATCACAGGCAGTTCTGATAGTTAGCTAAGCCGAGAGCGCCTAAAATTCATAAACTGAACAAGGAAATGCTACTCACGGTCGGATCGGCGCTTGACCTGATGTTGTTGACTCCGCTCGCAGCCATGTTTTGCTCGCAAATAACAATATCCCGGATGTATTTGAATTTCACCGAGCGGGAAAGCAGCCTTTCAACAGTACAACAGATTTTTTTCAAGTCTTTAACCACATCAACGTTCAGGCCAAAAAACGCCAACAGCAGCTAGAAATGTCTACTCCATTGCACGCCTAAGCCCTAAACTGATGTGGCTAAAGCTTTTTGCTGTCTAAAGCAAGCACAACGTTATCGCCACACTGCAAACGGCTCACTATTACGGGACTAAAAATGTCGACCCGTATACACATCTCAGAGCCGTTTAATGTACGATAACGGACGACGCTTGCTAGCAAATCGTGGGACTTGCACCTTCATTGGACTTAATGATGTCCTCGGGCGAACTTCCTTTAGACAGCAGTTATAAAACGCTAATCGCTCGGCTCCTGTCGGAGTCACCGGGCGAACTAAAATTCAGACGAGTGTAGCCTGGGCTAAACTTAACACCAATTGAAAAGGGGAGCAGGGGAGAGGTTGGGGGGGGGGGGTAGCCATAAATAATAAATCATAGAAAAATTAATGAAACATGCCGCAAGAAGTTTTTTACATTTCATGCTAGATGAGCTTTACAAGGCGCTTCCATAAGCAAAGTCAAAAGACTAAATAAACAAATAAAATCACAGGTTACATGAGTGGAGGGGTTAAAATTCTGCGGGCACGTTTTTACGAATCCAGTGATATATATATATATATATCTATGTATTCTATTTTAGTGATAATTCCAATAAAGAGGTGATATTCATATGAAATAAAAAGCAAATAACTATGACACCACATTCGCTGAAAACGAGCCATTAATTTTTGAAACAAGCCTTTATGGCTTTCCTTTATAAATTCATTGACATGCTGAGCTTTTAATGTATTGTCCTTACAACTTGCTTTCATCGAAAGCCACCGCTTTCATAAAGCTGGAAAAGCAAAATAAATTAGCTAGTCGGTCTATAATGTTTTCACTGGAAATTCAACAAAAAAGCTCGCGTTGTGCATTATGTTGAAACATTTGGTAACTAAAGCAATTCAAAACATTCAACTTAAACACAATATGAAAAGTACAAATGCTCTCTACAGTTAGTTTTAATATTTAATTGAGTTTGACCCAATTCAATTTATTATTAAAGGTTTAGACAGCAGTATATACTAAACACTTTTTAATAAGCCAGATCTCTGAACAGATTTTCGTTGGTCGAGGTTTGAAGACCGAAGGTACGTATGCGTTTATTAAATTTTACTTAATTTCACTTACATAAATTGCCTGTCAGCAACTGCTTTTAAAGTTAAACTTTTTAGTCTAAAACTGTGACAATCGGGTCGGAAAGATCGTTGGTAGAGGAATACCAACTTCAGCTCATAGCTAATAATTAAAAAAAAAGTGTTGATAACAAATTTCACATTTGGTTTATTTCGTTCTTTAAGAGTTACCTCATTGTACAAGGGTTGATTTACCTTCGAATTCCAGAGAAAAATCAACTCTGCGCGTTTTTATTGGAATTCCCGTACAAGGAAACGAGGTTGCTTCGAAAACTCAAGTGCGTAATCGTTGCACCTGAATCAGTTCTTCCGAAAGCGCAGTACTGCGGGAACAACCTGGAAAACAAGGCAAAACAGGCCACAATAAATAAAAAGTCCGTGTGTCATACCAATTCTTGATGTCAAAAGGCAAATGAAAGAGCTGCAAATCTCCTTGCAATTTGTATCAACATTCAACTACAGATAAACGTTGTATTTGAGTTGAATTCGATTAAGTTTTACAAAAAGCGCTTAAAGTTTCAGGAAAAAACTTTCATTAGTCGCAAAGGTTAAGTACACTGGTAACAACCCAATCTCAGCCTGCCTTTTTATGAACACCAGGTGTTTTCTCTGATTTCTGGGGAAAATGTTCTTACTTTCGTGCACTCCCAGATCATACGGGGGAGCTTAAAGAAAAATCTTGTTTATATGTAAAACTCTTCTCTCTACTCGGTAATTAAGCTTTCGTTCTTGTTTCGTTTGTCGTCTGGTGACGATGACATGGAATCAGAAACTGTTGTACGGGGCTCTGTCAAGCAAAGACCTAGGGAATTGGCGAATTTCTTAATTCTTGTCAAAGTTGGTGCAGTTTTGTTCGCAACGAGTGTCTTAACAGCTTATTTCTTCACCTCGGCCATTGCCATGGTATGCAAGTTTCACGGTCAACCGTCACACCGACCTTTTTTTACTATTATTTACTACTTTTTCTACTATTATTTACTATTATTTAATATTTATTATTATTTCAGAGATGTTTTGGCCATCACTACTTATGCCGTCTCTTATATTTGCTGTCGCCCAATCAAGCCAGCAATGCAATTCAACCACACACTCGGTATGGGGACGTTATCTCAAAAGTCATGTGATTTCGTCAGAAAATGTGAACAATATTGGCGTGTGCTACGTCAAGTGCGCCAAGGATCAACGCTGCAAGAGCATCAATTTCCACTTTGTTGGAAACTTGCTTTGTGAGCTGAACGATGCTGATCGGTATACACAGCCCTGGGATTATGTGCTGAAAAAGGACCACGCCTACAGTGATTACCCTGTCAAGGTTTGTGTCCCATTAAGTTTGTATTATCAAGTAATCAACCAAACGAAGAAGATTTTAAACATTCAAATTGTCCTTCTTTTTAGAATCACCTTGATAATAAATAGAATGAAAAACGCGAGAACAACTTTCATTTGTGATTGGCAGGTGTCATTTAAAGAGTACGTTATGACCCCCTCGTGGCTCGAGACGCATGCGTCTTACATCAATAGCAAACATGACATCACCACTGACCAGATACCTTTCGGCGACGGCCCAAATAATGATGCAGCCCTTTTAAAAGTTCCTTTGGTAGACGCTGGTGTCTTGGAAGATGGAACTCCGTTGACCGTTGAGATGACAGTGGCTAATGACGTCAGTATCGGACAGACAGCAGATAGTGACATTAAATATGGCGTGTCGGACGGAACCAACTTCATCGGAATTGAAACGACAGACATGTTATATTTAACACTTAATGACTGGTCCTGAGGGGAACAGTGAATTTTGTTTCCCGAGAATCTCAATGTTTCCCGAGACGAAGTCGAGGGAAACATTGAGATTCGAGGGAAACAAAATTCACTGTTTCCCAAGGGACCAGTCATTAAGCGATTTGTTATATAGCAAAACAAAACAAAGGCAGATTTTGAAAAACGCGCTGAGATTCCATCGACAACATCAGGCCACGTGCAACAGCGGTCAACATTTCGCGGGTAACAGTGAACTGTTTCCCGTTTGACGTCATAGTTTTCGCAATGTTGCCCGTTCATGGCACTTGGCGGGAAACAGTTTCATTGTTAGATGTCATGTGACCATGAACTAGCCAATGAATGGGCGCACTGTGGCGGGAAAAACGCCAGCTATATAACAATACCCTTTGTTGTCTCCTTGCTATGGAGCAGAGGGGAGCTCGACTGGAGAAAGTCTGACAGAAATACGTAGGTTTGGTGTGTTATGTCATATTTCAAGTGCAAGCTTCTTTCCTGATCAGTTTGTCTTCACCCTCAAGCTGGATCAGCCATGGGGATCGTGTTTTACTCCGCATGGCGGAGGCTTCCTGAAGACAGCCTCAGAGTACAAGCGACAACTGATGGCCAGTCACGGTCTTACTCTGGAGGTTTATAAAAGCGGCAAGAACGAAATTGTTGGTATCAAACACATTACGATCACCATTATGAAAACCGATGGTTAGAATAGATGGTTGAAACCTGTATTGAGAGAAAATGTCCACAAAAAGAAAAAAAATAGTTCGGCAAGGCTTGGAAAATAGACTGTGCCCTACTTCTGCATATAGAGTAAGCCTTAGTAAAAGTAAAGGCGCTATGTAGTTTTTTTCTTCAATTATCTTGGTATTTCCGAGAAAAACGACATCTCAAACGACATCGATCTCACGTCCAGACATCAATCTAACGAGTTGTAATTGGGCAGAAAATCGACCATTTTCATTCGATACGTATGTCGCAACTATTAGCGAAGAAAAGTTAGAATACAACCAATGAATTGCAGAACTATTCCTTGTCTAAAGAATAATATATTATAGAATATTGGATTGAGTTAATTATTTGATGGCAAACAAAACAAAACCAGAGTGTTATCCAAAGTTGAGTTAGTCAGTCGGTGAAAAGAATTGTCATTTTGACCATGTGCCATGTCCCTGAATTCCAAAAGATACTAAAATGAAAGAAAAATTTTCCTACTGTAACCTAATTAAGGTTAATGAACCTGTACTAAAACCAGGAAAATCAGAAAAACTGTTAACGGCTTCCAGTGCAAAAATATTTCTAAAAGCACTGTTGCAGCGATTTTGTTTATTAAATACATACCAAAAATGGTTTACCTTACCTTTTACCAATGAATTTTAAGATCTTTATAAATTGCTTGCTTTTCTGTATGTTAAGGCGAGTTCTAAGGAAATTTGTGAAGAAATATCCTTTCTTTCTTTTTCAGAAAAAAAAAAAATGATTGCACCATTTTTGTTGAGATTGAAGGTTAACTATCTCGAAAAGATGCGTGGCAACCCTCAGAACTACTTTTTCCGCGTGGTCCATATCTGGCGCAAAAACCTAGTTTGTATTTAGTAGACACCGTCCTAAAAATATGTAAAGTTCAGCTTGGGCAAATGATCAGGCACTCTTAAAAAAATTATTCAAATCATACACAAAAAAATCAAAATCACGCCAACAGTCAAACGCGTCACCAAAAGTACCACCAGTGTGTTTGTAGTTAAATCATTTTAATTCGAAATATTAATATCACAGCAATGTCAGCAACATTAAGCATAAAGCAACATAAGCATGTTCATCTTAACTCGGTTATCATGTTTCGACTGCCAAACAATATTCAAACAACCTGTACGCATCCGTCTGGTGAATTTGAATCCCTAAAATCGCTCAATATCACCAATTTCCTATAAAAATGTTCTTACGTTCGTTCGGAGGGGTGGGTATTATTACCGAAAAAAATATCTCGATGTTAGCTACAATTCAGGGCCTGCTTTCTTAGGGAAAGGGATAAAATTCTATACAATAAAGAGGGTTTCTGGCTAAAAATTAAAACAAAGAAAATACAATAATACATATCTGGGACAAGACAAGACAAGACAACTTTATTACATGTTTTTGGCAGGAATAGTTTATCTTCAAATTCGGACATCAGTTCTGACCGTGAGATCGAGTGAGAACGCCGCTGAAAATATGCAGGAAAAGAATCAGTTTGCAAGACTCAGGATAAAACAAACCGAAGTAGGTAAACAAGTTTATGTTATTCACAGCTTGGTAATGCTGACGTTTCGGACTAAAGTATAATGTGCCGATACAGTGTTGATACTTTTGTCCAAGCACTTGATAACCACTGGCGTGATTTTGTATATTTTGTGAACGATTTGGAATAAATTTTTGACTAGTGCTTGATCAATTTCCCAAACTCAACTTTACATATATTAAAAGCCCTATCCTAGTATAGTTAGAATAATCTAGAATAGATATGGCACATGGTCAAAATGACAATTCTTTTCACCGACTAATGAAACCCAACTTTGGAGAACACTCTGGTTTTCTTTAACGCAAAATACTTAGATTAATCCAATATTCTTGAAATTGTGCCTTTTTAGACAAGGAATAGTTTTGCAATATACTGGTTGTCACGGTATTACAACTTTTCTGTGCTCAACAGTTGCGAAAATGCGATTTGAATGAAAAAGGTTCATTTTCAGCTCAGTTGAGTCTGAACTTTAAATCGAAAATGTCGTTTTTCTCGGGAAGACAAATTTAAACCATTTCAAGGAAAAAAAACACTGCCTGTATGCATTCTTGCTATGGGCTAGCTCAGTATATGCAATTAAGACAAGCGAAGTTGAGTTTTCTAGCCTTGCTGGAGAAATTTGATTTCGTTTGCCACCTCTACCTGCTTGAATCCCTAAATTTCTTCCCACATTTACTGTAAAATAAACCTGCGTTCAGCGGACACCTCTGTTAAGCGGACGCGGACACCAATATTAAGCCACTTTGTTGCACAAAATTTGCAATAAGCGGACACTTTAAGGGCTTTTTAGTTCTAAAAGCTCAGCTCAGACTCCCTTAAAATTGTTGATGGATGTCGTTTCAAAGCTAAGTAGATTATTCCAGATTGATACATTGACTGACTGTACATTGTATTTCCGTCCACCTTTATTTTTCGTTTGTGTTGCCGTTCTGCTCGTTTGTTATCAGTTAGCTGCAGATGAACGTTTAAAATTTAGTTGCGGAAACAGGTTATAGGAGTAGCGCTATTGTTGGAAATACATGACCAAAATAGAGCAAACATGTTCCAACTAGAAATAGAACAACAACAACATTGTACGTATACTAGAGTCATGATCAGGAAAAGGAAATTCGCATTTTATTGAGCAGACTGTGTACAGAGAGGTACTCGTAAGGAGAAGGTATATCAGTTTTGCCTACCAGGGCCCAGTTGTTGAGATATCGAGTAACGCAAAACCGGGGGAAAAAACACTTGAGCTTTCAATTTCTCTTTTGAAACGTTTTTCGGAGTTTGCAAATGTCAAAAATGAAGAGACACGAAACGAAATAAACAGAAAAACTCATTAAGAAGTTACAAAATTAAACTATGATTAAAACTCACACACGTTAATTCTGGATTGGTAACGTTTATACTTATCGTGCTGTGATCAACAGTGCCGGGGACTTAAGACTTGAAAACATAACTAAGGTCTCGAAATAAAAAATAAATGGTGTTGCGTATATAATAAATGACATTTCTTTTTAAACTCAGCTGCATGTATTTCTGAGTTCAGATTTAAGCACATTTCAGCCAGTGACAACGTGTCTCATTAATGCCTGCCGCACGTCGGAATGGACAAAACAGCAGTTTAAAACGTTTCTTTACATCGAAGGAGGAAAGACATATACAAAATATAATAATTTATCATTTCAATTATAATTATAAAGGTTAAACGAGCCAAAATTTAGACAATTTGCTCATTTGAGTCCAATGTGTTCATTAAGTATAAACTAAACATTTTCCGACGTTTCAAACGAATTGGACGAAGCATTTGGAGATATTGGAATGTTAAAATCACTGTTTTTTATCCCTCATAGTCGTAGAGCCGTCTGGAAAATTGACGGATAACTTGTTACGTCACTGTTGGTGAGCTCTAGAAATGCGGGAAACTTGAAACTGTTTTGTTTTCAAGTTACAGTGAACTTCAGAGGAAAACAACTCAAAATCCAAAGTAAGTACTGTCAACTTCCAAGAACGACGCACTAACGCAGCAATTTTCAAGAGTCTCAGTTCTACTTCCTTCCATTAAAGTGCGCGGTCATTTTGTAGACGTTTTCGTGAAGCCATCAGCTGTCTTCGTACTTTTATTTTTTTTTTACTCCTTTTCACGGCTCAGAAAGACAGTTTAAGGTGGCTCTGAACCCACTCCACAGAAGTTTTATAAACTTCGCCAAAAGTTGCATTCTATCATGCTAACGATCCGTTCGATAATAAAAATAGGGGTCACCGAGTTCGTTTTTGAGTTATAAGTGCTCAAAGCCAAAATTAAGGATATTTTTAGCAGGTCATATTGTTGCTATGTTAACCTATTGTGCTCCAAATGTGACAGCAACGTGTTCACCAATGATTGGGCACTTGCATGATACCGTTATCGTAGCATCACTTGTTAAACTGATATGGTTATCCTGCATAAATATGTTTTTATTATTATTATTATTATTATTATTATTATTATTATTATTATTATTATAAACAGTCCTAATATTCAGTATAGCTGTTAGAAAAGTGCTGGAAACTGTTTCCAGCCTCTTTCGTGGCTTTAAAATGGTTGACGAAAGGATGTCTAAGTTTTGTCTAAACTACTTTCTAGTTGAAACTGATTCTTCTGGGGTGAAAAATTTCATGTTAGCAAATCTTAATTCACTGTTTCGTTGTATCATGTAACAACTTTTTACAAATGCCTCGCAAAAATTGTTGCCATATTTTCTACCTGTAAATACTACTGATGTAATAAAACTACTAGCTCCTAAAAAAGGCTAGTTTAGGGAGATAGTTTGCCAATAGAAATTATAACAACATTTCTTATATGCTGCTTTCGTTATTTTCCTGTCGATGACAATTTGTACTACTGTATATATAAACCAATAATTTTTCTCACGAGTAGGCAGAACAAGGTACATATTACAATCTGAAAATTAAGGCACAGCGAAATAAATCATTCACAATGACTAGATAGCTCTGAACTTGCTCTGCAAAATGATGGCATTTTTGTTTGTTATGACATCATATGGCGTCAAATGACGTCATTTGACCCGCCGTCTTACATCCGCCATCTTGAATTTTACTTTTTTCTTAAAAAGTCAGAAAAATAACGTAAATTAATACAAAGTCAAGCCAGAATGCTTATAAAAATAAACTGGAAAAAATACAGAATTGTGTCAAAAAGTCAACCTACTTGAAATTTGCGGTAAGTCATATTTTAAAACTTTGAAAAAACCTTATGGTTGGTGGCAGCGACTCCTTCAGAATGTCAAACTCGCAGCAGAGGTGAATCGCCTCTGGCTACCGCTCAGTATGTCCAGAAGGCAGCTGCATGGGTCAGTGTATCTAGGATTGGCAAGTGTCAGCATTTCTCCTGATTTGATTGGCTTTCATTGGCTTCCAGTCCAATAATCTCATAAGTTTTAATGTTTTCAGTTTAATTTATACGTCCCTTAATCTCCTAGCTCTTTGGTTAATAGGCTTTACTATAGCTTCATTATGAATCTTTGAGATCTGGATGAACTGTTATATCAGCCGAGGTCTTTCACAAAAACCTATGGTAACAGGGCATTTAGTGTATGTGCTCCAAGATTATGGAACAATCTGCCACGTTCCTTGCACAAGTCGAACTCTATCCAAGGAGCTTCAAAAGAGCCTTAAAACATACCTCTTTAAACTATTTGTAGACAGCTACTCGCTGTTGTTTAAAGACATTGTTAATATTTTCGAACTGTACTTTGTTTTTAAATCTTATTCTTTCTTAATATAGAGGTTATTACTGATTGGATAGCTTTACACATTTCTTTGTGAAGCGCAATGAACGTAGGAATGGCGCTATGTAAATAACGTTATTTTCCAGTTATGACTATTCAGCAAGCTCACTAAATAAATTAAGATAATTTATTTAAGCACGATTCTCGATTTGACATGGTGACTTAAATCTAACTAGTGAGTTGTATTTTGCTGGCCTAATAGGGCCTCATACACTTGTACAAGTAAACCACCATAATGAAAATAAAGTTGTTGAGAGTTGGGGAGTTCCCTGCCCCCCTTCCTTAAATCCCCCCCCCCCCCCCTTCCCACCGTCAAGAAATCATGACGTTTTCCTTAGAACAGCCTGCGCGCAGGCTCTTCGCGACGAAAGAAAGTGGAAAGATAAAAAAGGAAGAATATTGTTCTTCCTCTTTCCTCTCCTTCTTAGCTTTCTTGTCACGGAAAGAGGGTTCTCGCAGGCTATTCTTAGAAAACTTTAAGATACTTAACAATTATTCCATGAGCGCGCGTTGGATATGAGATGATACATAGCCAACGAGGCGCGTAGCGCCGAGTTGGCTATAATTATCTCATATCCAACAAGCGCGAGTGGAATAATTGTTTTATTAAAAACGCCTCCCAAAAATAGAAAACTGGGTTACAATAAAAACAAAAAGGCCCAAAAAATCACGCATACGCTCGCCATCTTTGTAGATCATGGTATAATGGCTCATATGCCATGATGGCTAAGCCAATGAAAACTCTCGAATTGCATTATCCAATAGCCCTTTTCACGGTTAACTTTTCTCATTTGCATCACAATATAATCTAGCATGTATGTGAGGCAATTTCGGGCTGTTTTGTAGTTTTAGCCCGAAATTGCCTCGCACACACGTTGGATTACATTGTAATGCAAATGAGAAAAACTAACCGCGAAAAGGGCTATGATCCGGTTTTTAATAAACTTAATTATACTGTAGGCTCAATCATTCCTAAATCAATGTTTTGACGCGAATACAAACCTTTCTCTGTAATTCTTGAAGTTGCAACGCTAACCATTTTTTAGAATGTAGGCCGGTTTCCCTAAATTTCAGTTCATTCCACTTAAAGCTGGTCTTTTCACTATAGTTCTTGCTTTCATTGCAGCAAAATATATCCCATCTTGCTACCGAAGTTTTCTACCACTACGGTTGTGCATAACCCATAATTCAGCTACGTTCTGTGGAGCTAGACCTAACTGAAAGGGTTATGCGAAGTTGAAAAAAATTGTTAAATAGGCCCATTTTGTTGAAGTAAACACATCCAACCTTATATAGGGATCTTCCTATTGGATATTTTTTCCCGAAGCAATCGAGCATATATCAGAAAAAAATGGCTGGTATAAGTAAAAACGGCGGATTTGTTTCTTTTGCTAGGTCGCTATTTAAACATGGTTTAAATCTTGGAGATTGAAAATCTTGTTATTTCGTTTTATTTTTATGTTAAACTTACTCTCACGAAATTTTGATTTTTCCTAAATTTGTGAATTCCTGTAAATGTTCTTGTTTCACTTCTACGCTCGCTTCAAAATTCAAAGGGAAACTGTCTTTAGTGCTATACCTGTTCAGTGATGTTAAAAAAAATAAAAGGTCTTTGGGGCTAACTCGAGTTTAATGAGCAGCGTATTAGAATAAACTCTATCACCCGGCGAACCGGATAATTCAAACTTGTAAGTGCGATCGCTGCAGACATTTGTTACTTCTAACGCAAGCCCAACTTTTGCATAATTCCTTCTCAAGAATAAGAGGCAGCCTGAGTCCAAATCTTTCATAATTGTATCCGAACCGAACATTTTGCGTGGAACGCCATTTGCAGTCGTTTCACTACTCTTCGTAGCACTTACGGATCCTTCTCTAGCGCATGCGCACAACTTGACATCAACTGAATCATCAGCGCACGCATTCTCGTCCCCAGAGGCCAGCACCAAGAAATCACGACCTCTGGCCTGGTCCAACGACATTCTGTTTTTGAATGGCTTTGTGAACACAATAGATTGAAACCAGAACCAATCAGATTTGTCAGACTTGACTCTGAGCATGCGCAGAGTGACGGGAAGTCCGTGAATCGTGGACTTCCGGTGTTGGACCTGGCCAGAGGTCGTGATTTCTTGGTGCTGACCAAAACGAGCCCGGCCTCTGGGGACGAGAATGCAGCGCACGACTTAAACTTGCTGTATTTTGACTGCCGTACGTAGCTTGTCAGCCAAACTTTGTCTTTATCTTGAGCGTACTGTTTAAGGGAGACTTTGAACACTTCGTCGTCGTTATATCTGACTGGAGGAATCACGTGTAGGCTCATTGTCGTCATTATGTAGTCTCCTTGGGTGCGTTGTACAATATTTGTAAACGATTTTCCTATTAGGCGTTGGCAGTTACCATACCCATATTTTTTAGTTGAGTTTCCCCCATCTAATAGGAAAAAAATAGGTGAAAATTAAGCCAATGTTTTCCATTGTTTACAATAGACAAATTCGGCTAGCACGCACGTGACATTGAATTGGGTGTTTACATTGCGTGAAAACGAGGTTCCCTTTAAATGGCAGCCGCTTGCACTTGTTGCTGTTGCTGTAGCTGTTTATTCAACAAAGAACAGACATTATCGAAATCTTTGAGGAAGTTTCCAAAATGTGGCCCAACAACATGGTCTTTGTGGCTCGAGCAGGGAGGAAAAAAGAATGCCGGAGAGAAAAGCTAACTGAGTTCTTTCGGGAAGGGTATGTTTAGGGTGTTTACTCGTGTCACCAGTTGGAGGATTTCCATGTCGAGGCACGTTGCTATAAATTTCTAAGAAAAAGTGAAGAGTCTCATTTTTAGCTGTAATCTTGAGGGAGTGCGATAGTAGGGCAGAAGTTTTTAAAGATTTAAAAATCCAAAATGTGGAAACAGTTCACTGTTCAAGGTAATACAATGTATCTCGATATGCTCCCCAAACTAGTAAATCAGTACAACAACACAAAACACTCAAGCATAAAGATGACACCCATTGAAGCATCCAATAAGAAGAATGAAAGAACTGTTTACTTTAATCTATATGGTGATATGGAAACATCAAAACAGAAACCAAAATTTAAAATAGGTGATAAGGTCCGAATATCCAAGTACAAACGGAATGTGTTCGATAAGGGTTATACACCAAATTGGACAGAAGAAGTGCTCACAGTTGATAAGATGCAATACACTAATTCAATCACATACAAACTAAAAGATCTCAGAGGTGAAGATATTCAAGGGAGTTTCTATGAACTCGAATTATTAAAAGCCAAGCAGGATGTTTTTCGTATTGATAAGTCATTCGGAGGAACCATAAGGAAAAAAAAAACAAGCTAAATGGAAGGGATACAGTGATGATTTTAACAGTTGGATTCCAATGAAGGATTTAAACGCACTATAAAATGCACAGGGTAAATATTGTGTAAACATATATTGTATAAATCATCACAGTATATGCTGTTTATCCACTATCTATCGGTAGCCAAAAATATCATTGTTTCTGGCTATTTGACACACCTTTTTCTATGGGCATATTTATTGTTATTCTTAATCAATTTGCTACAATTTAGACACTCAAACTCCTTATTTCGCCATTCTAAATAATGTTTCCTTTTGTCTTCATTTGAGACCCTTCGTGGTCTTATATTAGAAGATTTCTTTTAGTTATTCCGCAAGTCATCTTGTTTGATATACTCAAATCTGTAAGAACACCCATCCTTCTTCGATACTCCTGATTTTTGGAGACCCTCACATACCCTTCTAACGCAAGCCTTGTTTATTTTGAGATGTTGTTCAGCAGCGTGTAAACTGTAATAATGTGAAACTTCTTGTGTATTTCCGTTGGTCGCTTTAACACATTTTCCATTGTTGGTTATTGATGTGTAATCTCGATTCTCTGCCGCCTTCTTACAATTCTCTTTTGGGGTCATCAGTTGCAAATTACTCAATCGATTATCATCTCTTTTATCATTGAGTACTAGCTGAGTTTAAGGGTATGCCTGTTGAAGATCTTGTTTAATGGGTGGTCCTTGGGGAAGAATTTATTTGCGATCAGCAGAAATTTCCTTCCCAGGATTGCTGTCCCATGGAGGATTGTACCAGGTGATCTTTCTTTTGTGGGCTTTGCTCTTTCTCGTTTCCCGCCTTGCTTCTGGATCGAATTTAAGCTTGAAGTCGTAGCCACTTTCTTCAAGCGCTTGTTGGTATGGGGCGATAGCTTCATTAAAGACTTGTTCGATAGACGAAATGTTGGTTAGCCGTTTGTTAATGTTTTTAGGGATGTTTTTCAGCAATGCCGGGGAATGGTTACTGAGCCAGTGGACATACAATAATTTGTTGTTTGGTTTCATGTACGGCTTGTAGCTTCCACTTGTAAGGTCGAAGGTAACATCAAGGGAGTTTACTATCTTTCTGTTTGCTTCAATTGTTATTTTAAGACCGTTAGATTTAAAAAAAATTGCTGGTGTGGCCTTGCATACTGCGAGCCCGTCCTCGCGGTAGAGTCCCACTTTATCTTTAAATTTGAGCGCAATGAGAGACGGCATATACACTCCTATCAACTCACAGGTTTCAGCTCCGTCATATGAACCCATTGCTACATCAAACGTGCTGTCAGAGTTCTTTTTAGTCCATGGCGAGTTTTAGTGGTTAGAGAAGTGATCTTTTCGAGTGGATGATAATATGCCGGTCTTGTTGGGTGACCTTTGTAAATCTTGATGCGCGGTAGTCCAATGCCTTCATTAGCAGTTCCTCAGATATGGTGGATAAAATTCGCAAATGTCAAAAGTACATGTGTAATAAATGCGTGCGGGGATCGCGTTAAACCATTCAATGACGTTGCTAGTTCTCCACAGGTTAACCTTGGTTGCTTTGGTGATTCTCGAGTTGATACCGTCTAACAGGTGTTTATACTGATAATGCCGATTTCAGTTTTGCTTGGATTGATGAGTCTATAGGCCGAGTTGTTGACAATAACCGTTTTTTATATAGGGGTCTCTGCGTGTTGACATATCAATCCGGTCGTCAAGCCCAATTTTTTCTGCGATTTGCTTGTCTTCAGTGGCTACTCGCGTTGGGAACATTGCAGTCGGTCTTCTTGTGCGCTTTTGTTACATTTTTGTTCAGGAGCCTTATATAATCCTCCGGTTCCGTTTTGGAATAGGTATATATAATAATGTAAGTCATCACAAATTAAGACAAACGATAATCTTTTTTTACACACCTATATTACGACTCCGCACAAGAGTCTTCATCCGGGTAAAATACAGTTGCCCTGCCCGAGTCATACTATATTTACAAGTTTTAAATATGCGTGCACGTGCTCCAATAATTCATCAACTCTCCTACACGCGCGCGCCAACTAAATTAACAGCAGTTCACATACGTCTAGAACGGCTATTTTGCACAAAGAAAAAGTCATTGTCATTTAATCCATTCGGACCTAGAGTCTTCAGTTTATAGGCCCATTGGCCCTCCTTCTCACGCAGCTGTTCTTCACCATTAACCCGGTCTATCAATTGAACCCCTACGTCACTTAGTCCACAGTGTCCTTCACTACAGAAATGTTGGTACAAGAGATCGTCAGACTCTTTCTCTGCCTGCCCTAACATTTCGCGCCGTCTGATTCTAGACTTATGGTTGTTAACTCTGAGTCTAAACTTTGCAATTGTGGAGCCCATATACTGCAGCCGGCAAACATTTCTTACAGGTGATTAGGTGATTAAAAAAAGATTATCGTTTGTCTTTATTTGTGATGACTTTTATTTTTTCTAAAGATTTCTGTTTGCGACAGATGCTTGTGAAGAGTTATGAAAATTTAGCAATTATTGAATCAGGCTGAGAAGGATATGAAGAATTCTGCAGAACAAGAAGGGTGTTATCCTACGAAAGCTGAATTCAATAATTGCTTTATTATTCATTCAAAATATTTCCCCGTTCTAAAAGGAGTTTCGCCATTTCGCTCTTAGTTTTTTCGCTCACTAATAATAACATAATATCGCCCCCAGGTTTTCTCGGTCAACGGTTCCATCATCTGCAGCGGGCTGCACTTTTGACATCATTTTGACGTCATTGGTTCAACAATCTGCAGCGGGCTGCACTTTTGACGTCATTTTGACGTCATCGGTTTAATAATCTGAAGCGGGCTGCACTTAAGACGTCATTGATTCAATATGGCGAAGATCAGTTCTTTCCAAATTTGGTGAACAGCAGCCGGTTATGGTAAATTATGCGTGTCGTTTTAATCAATCAGAAACGGGGAAATATTTTGAATGAATAATAAATATATATATACACTAACCAATTTCAAAAACTAATTTAAAAAAATGTTTATAATAGCAATAATAAAATTAATCAATGTAACTTATCATGAAATATTAAAATATACAATAATGATCATGTGAAATTTAAGACTGATACTTAGCAAACAAATGTTCTTAGCACTGCGGCAAAAAAAAAAAAAAGTATGATCCAAAATGTTTCTTGTTGCTATCGGAGGTCTATTGAACAGCATTGCCGCCGAGTGCTGGAAAGTCCCTGAGTCTCTAGGAATAAAGAATACTGGTGCTGTGGATGATCTTAAATTATAAGCAGTTACTTGATAAAGAGTCAGTTTCAGATAATCAGGAAAGCTATTGTTGTCGTATAATCAACAAATGGTAAACGCCATAGCGTGTACTATTCAAGCAAAAGAGCACTTTTTCCGTTTTTACATAGCCTCATCTAAACACGAGGAGGGTTGGGACAATTCGAGACAGTTATGCAAACGTAGTCGAGGGTTTGCATAACTTTCAAGAATTATCCCAAATTTCCGAGTGTTTAGATGAGGCTATGTAAACACGGAAAAAGTGCTCTTTCCTTTTATAAAACAATTCTCAAAAATACGCGCAAATCCAAAACGCCACAACCGTGTTTACATACCCTCATCTAAACACCCCTGTCGACCAATGAGAGCGCGCGTAGTGGCTCAGTTATTTTATAATGAGTTATGGATGCACACGGGAGGTTGCTAAGCACGAAAAAAGCCTAAGATTCTAGCTTACAAGCAGCTCATTTGCATAATGCAACACGTGCACTTTCAAGTCCTAGTCGGTGTTTTCAGTTGTCAAGACAAATGTTTATTTTGTTATCCTTTATATTGCGTGGTCTGTACTCTTATTGACAACGATACGCGTCATCACAGTGGTCAAATTGAGCTACATCACAAAGCGCGCACTTTGCTTTAGTTATAGAGTACGTGAGCAGCATACACCCATGGGCAAATAGTAGACGCGGAATTAGCCTCAGAACCCGCGCTTTGTTTTAGTTATGTTATAATGATTTATGAGCGAGTTTGAGAATATTGAATTCAACGTTTTCTTTAACTGGTAACCAGTTTAACTTAATAATATTCTCAAGACCTGCAAATTTTCTTGTGACAAAGCCAGCACACGCATTCTGTTGACGTTGGAGACGCTTTTCTTGATAAACATGCAATGGATGAAATACCATGAGCGCATAGTTTAGCTTTGAGAGAGCTAGGCTCTCTGCGAGATGTTTCCTAACGTGGAAGGACGCTAGAATTTTGAGCCTACACAGAACGGATAGCGTCCCATATGACGAGCTCAATAGAGAATCTACCTGTGTTTCCCATGAGAGATGTCGATCCATATGGACATACAATAAATAGCTTGGTACAAGAAATTCTCTTTGGCGCAGAGTCCCCGCAAACTGATCCAGTCTTTCCAAACTATGATAGCGTGACATCTGAGGTGTGGAGATGAGCATCCAGGTTGTCTTAGTTGGGTTCAAGGCCAGATTACAGCTATTGGAATAGTTCTTCAGACTTGCGATAGTTTTGGTTTGGAAAGCCCCTTCCTGTATCCAAACTGTTTTCTTGTGAGTAAGGCCTTGGTTAAATAAAAAAAACACGGCCCCACATAGATTACCTTCTTCCATATTCAATAAGACTCCATCGGCAAGATGTCAAAGCAGATACAGTAGAAAGCCCCTTCCTGGATCCAAACTATTTCCTTGTGAGTAGATTATTAGTAACCAAGTACTGGTACAACTGTAAATGCACAGCCTTCTCAAGAATTTTACGAAGTGTAGGTAAAATAGAGATAGGTCGATAGTTCGACGCATTTGTCCGGTCGCCAGATTAAAACAAAGCTGTAATTTTGGAGTACTTCCACAATTTAGGAAATTTACCAGCACGAATCGATAGATTCAACAGCTTAGTGATATATGGCGTGATCATACTAGCAGAGCCCCTGAGCAGTCTTGCACTGATTTTGTCCAAACCGATAGCTTTGTTTGCCGTCAAAGAGGCAAGCTGCTGAAGCACAAACGATTCCTCTAACTCAGTTAACTGGACCTGAGATAACGGTAGTTCCAAGACAAGGTTGCAATTCGGATAGGCAGTCATTATTTAGTCAGCGCCTGCCTATAGTCGCGAAGAAGCTATTCAAAGCAGAAGCAATGGATTTGGGCGTGATGTGCTGGATGCCATCAGAAATGATGCAATGAACATTTTCTGAGGTAGAATTACGATTGCAAACTTCGTTTACAGCTTTCCACATTTTTCTTAGCAGATTTAACTAAGCGGTTTACCTTG
>CAXHUQ010001282.1:40000-45207 GCA_964020085.1 Micromussa lordhowensis
TGATCTTTCAATCCAAATATTTACTTCGTGACAGGGTGTTGACAGCTATCAATTAGAGATAATTAATAGAAAGAAACGATTTTCGTTGATAACTTTGCTTAGAATCAATCTTTTTCATATATTTTTTTTAAATGAAAGACTGCAAAATGATCTGAAAAAGCAGAAAACATTTTTTTGGAAAAAATGATCAAATTTAGGGTACACTGATACCTTAAGCGACGTCAAAACAGCCTTCTCGTGAAAGATGACTCCCATCGTAACTGAAAGGAAGAATTAATTATGTTGATAACATGCGGTTCGCAAGTCATTTTGTGATCATGCTTTGACTTTCGAAAGATTTTGCCTTGTTTCTGGTCCATCGATGGTATAACCAGATAACTACTACGCAATCTACTTCACCATTTACCCAACATCTCTCATTTCAGACATCATTGTGTCCTTGATATCGACAACGGCTGGAACTTCACTTGCAGTTTCTGCGGGGTCTGCTGTCGCCTTCCGTTTGCATTTCGCTTTCGTTCGTGTTGATTTCGCACTGGTTTTCGGCATCTTTAGCAGCCTAGCCAACATTTCAAGAAATAAACACAATATATTTTTATTGTTACATGAAAGTCGAATTGTTGTTTGTAAATTAAACGATTACTATACATGTACGTTCACTTACCTCAACAAATTTTGTTTTTTGTCCACACGCGGTGACTCAGTGGAAGCAAAATAATTATTTCCCGCTGCTTGCCGCGAGAGCTTGTTCCTGTTACATGTTACCTGTCAAAGTCCTATTGTTAGAGAAAATTGATCCCTCACTGATATCAATCAGAATAAACATTTAGGTGTTATAATCTCATTTCAGGTAGGCTGTCGCCAAAAATGTATTTTCTATTTTATCTCCAGATCAACTCGTACATTTTGAACTCCAAGTCAGCAGCCTTTCAATCAACTTGGCTAAAATTTGGCCAGAGTGATGCCTTATATCTCTTCCACAAAACGTGTCTGCCAATTTTAATACTCCTCTTCATTTTAAAGTGAAGCCTTCGAGCCAAGGCTGGCTCATAGCTGCCGGAGCTTATCCCGGTTTCTGTAGCATGAAGCGGCTAGAAGTATTTCTACTTCCCCTGGACGGGATGCTAGTCCATCGCAGGTCACTCCCCTGCAATTTTGTTAGGTTTCCCCAACAAATAGCAGGTACCCATTTATACACCTGGGTGGAGAGAGGCACTGTGAGAGTAAAGTGTCTTGCCCAAGAACACAACACACTGTCCCCGGCCAGGGCTCGAACCCGGACCGCTCGATCCGGAGTCAAACGCACTAACCATGTGTACCATTGCAGTTATGTCCTATGTGGCAAACATGTCCTCTGACGTAATGGGATATACTGAGCCAATCATATCATGTGTTCTATCTGATAACACGCAGCATAAGACTGGTAACTAATCTCCGTTGCAGTTCGGTCTTCGAGTAAAACTGAGTTTTCGAGGGGTAGGGCACGGGAGCAATATTTGACTTTGTATTTATGTTTTGACTCTCAACGGAAATATACAGCAGCTTTTTGCAAGAATTGCATTTAACTTACAAGATTTCTGTCACCAATTGATCGCTTAGTATATTTTTAGTTTCAAATTCATCATGAATACTCGATGGAAAATTTCAAAACAGTGGTTGCTCTCCGGTTTGCGAACTGCGTGTTCCAGGCCAGCCAAGTTTATAAGTCTTTAAACTCCGCGCTTCGATTATCCTCAAATCATTCAGATCGTTTAATGATATTACAGGGGCAAAACAAAATCTCTGAGAAGCAGCGTAACCAATTTTAGTTTCGGTGCTGTAAAACTACCACTCAATCCGCGCAATATTTCTCTATTCCCAATTTTGTCACTCGCACGCCGGTTCGCGACTGAAAGCCTTCTTCTCATAATATGTTGGTTGAAGCTGACTGAACCTTTTTGGATAAGCCTTCCTCGTGCATTTTTTGCATCGAACATTTATTACAGGAACTTTCTTGCTGATTAGATTTTATGGCCGGAGTACTTTCTAACTGTTCCTAGTTCGTTTTGCTTTATAAAACAGCATTAGTATTCGAAACACCACATAGCGCTTTGTGGCCTTTTCAAAACGCCACAAAGCGCTTTGTGGCTTATTCAAAACACCACAAAGCGCTTTGTGGCTTATTCAAAACACCACTGTGATATAAAATGTAACAGGTTCTCACTCTCCCCTCCCCAGTCAGTACATGTATGTCACGTGACTAGGCACATGGAATAAACACACTTGGACTTGTCAGCCATCTTGAATGTCTGTCTCATTACATGGTGTCAGAAAGAGTTTCTTTTCCACGCCGAAAACAAGCTATCAAGCTAAAAGTTGACTGGAAATAGAACACTAAGTTCACAGAGATCGTGAAAACAGCCACAATGGCGAAATTCAAACCTCCAGAGATATCGTGGACCGCTCAGGATTTGCATCAAGAATGGCGCCGTTTCAGCCGACAAGCACAATGCATTTTCGAAGGTCCGTTGCACGAGAAAGAAGAAAGCGTGCAGGTGAGCTACCTGAAGCTATGGGTCGGCGATAAAGGGCTGGATGTATTCGAAGGATTCACATTCGCAAAACCCGAAGATGCCGCGAAAGTGAAGATCGTACTGAAGAAATTCGAAGAATATTGCGCACCTCGGAAAAAACCACATCATGGCTGCTTTGAAATTAAACGAAAGGCGTCAGGGAGACAGTGAGAGCTTCGACTCATTTGTTACAGACCTGAAGATTCTCGTTAAGGATTGTGGCTATCAAGAAGAAGAACGTATGGTTCGAGACGCGATCGTTTTTCGTTGTAAACATCCCAAAGTGCGTGAGAAATGCCTGGATCAAGCTTAAGCTGACGCGCTGACATGTGAAAAGGCCATCGATATCGGTCGGAATTACGAAACAAATCTCAGCAGTCTAAAAAGGCTCGCCAGCGACGAAGATCCAACCGTGAATGCCCTGAATAAGGACAAACGTCCGCCCTGGAATCGTCGGCTTCGTTCAAAGAAAGGTAAAGAAAAAACCGAGAAGGGCGCCGAAGCGAAGGAGGTCGAATCGAAGCACAAATGCGGGCGATGCGGTTATGACAAAGCCCACAAGAAATGCCCTGCAATGGGGCAGCAGTGTAGACACTGCAAGAAGATGAATCATTTCTCAAAGCTATGTTTATCCAAGGAAGTTCATCTAGTAGAAGCCGACTCCGACCAAGAAACAGACGGGGAATCTCACGAAGAAGAAAGCGAAGATGAATCGCTGTATGTTTACTCAGTCAAGTCAAGCTCTGTTCCAGAAGATGAGCAGTTTTATGAAGTTATCATGGTGGAAGGTACTGAAGTTCGCTTCCAGCTGGATAGTGGTGCAAAGGCTAATGTAATGTCACGGAAGACATACGAGAATCTCAGGCGAAAACCGCCTTTAACAAATACGAACACTGTGTTGATTTCCTTCTCTAAGCACAGACTGACACCCTGTGGAGAAGTGGTGTTGAGCGCAAAATACAAAGATAATGTTGAAGATGTCAAGTTCTTTGTTGTAGAACCCGAAGTGGAATCAGTGCTTAGTGGAAACATCTGTGTCAAACTTGGCCTAATAAAGAGAGTTCACCAGCTGACCAGCGACACACCACCTGCAAAAACAGTGGAGTTGGATGACTATCCGGAGTTGTTTAAAGGATTAGGATGCTTGCCTGGGACATATTGCATTGAACTGGCTGATGGTGCTACCCCTGTTGTACATGCCCCCAGGAAGATACCAGTACCTCAGAGAGAGAAAGTTGTTGAGGAACTGAAAAGAATGGAAAAGCTTGGAGTTATTGTGCGCCAAGAAGAACCAACAGACTGGGTGAATTCACTAGTAGTAGTACAGAAGCCCAACGGTTCAGTTAGATTGTGCATTGATCCTAGAGATTTAAACGCTGCCATGAAGAGGTCCCACTACCCTATGAAAACTGTTGACGAAGTTGCTAGCCGTCTTCAAGGTGCCAATACTTTCAGCATTCTAGATGCTAAAAGCGGCTTCTGGCAATTAAAGTTAGATGAAGAGTCCTCGCTTCTATGCACCTTTAACACTCCAATAGGACGTTACAGGTTCACAAGGCTGCCCTTTGGCGTAAAGTGTGCCCCAGAAATCTTCCAAAGAACCATGGACCAGATGGTTGAAGACCTGGATGGTGTTGAGGTCATAATGGATGACGTAATCATCGCAGGAGATGAATCAACACATGATGAACGATTACAGAGGTTCCTGGAAAGAGCATCAAAGAAAGGCTTACAACTAAACAAAGAGAAATGCAAGATCCGCCAGAGAGAAGTGCCTTACGTAGGACATCTACTCACTGCAGAGGGCCTTAAGATTGATCCACAGAAGGTTAAAGCCATCCATGAGATGCCAGAACCAAAGACAAAAGAAGATGTAAAGCGGCTTCTTGGCTTCGTACAGTTTCTGAGCCGGTACCTGCCTGGACTGTCTACTGCAGATGCCCCCTTAAGAGAGTTAGAGAAATCTGATGTATTGTTCCACTGGGACTATCCACAGCAAGAGAGCTTCAAGAAGATCAAGCAGCTGGTGTCGCAAGCTCCAGTGCTGCAATACTATGATGTGAATAAGCCAGTAACTATTCAATGTGACGCAAGTGGAAAGGGGCTGGGAGCGGTGCTGTTGCAAGATCACAAACCCGTGTGTTACGCCTCCAGAGCACTAACGGACATTGAGACAAGGTATGCCCCGATTGAAACTGAAATGTTAGCTGTTGTCTTTGCTTGTCGCAAGTTTCATCAATACATCTATGGCAGAAGTGTCGTGATCGAGACCGATCATAAGCCCCTCCAAGCCATCAGTACCAAGCCTTTATCACAAGTACCACTGAGACTTCAGAAAATGATTCTCAATGTACGTGGGTATGATGTAGAGATACGCTATATTCCTGGAAGCAAGCAAGTCCTGGCAGACACCTTAAGCCGTGAGCCGAGCATCTGTGCAAAGTGATGACAGTGGAGCTGAGGAAGAATTCAAAGAGATAAACCTGGTCCTGTCAGTCTCAGATGAACGCCATGAAGAATTCCAGAAGGAAACAAAGACAGACCCTGAGCTACAAGCAGTTCTCGCAATGGTGAAAATCGGTTGGCCAGACACAAAAGTACAAGTTCCTGTAGAGGCAAGACCCTACTGGACATTTAGAGATGAAGTTGCCACCA
>CAXHUQ010001283.1:0-16000 GCA_964020085.1 Micromussa lordhowensis
CTACTCTCTACTCTCTACTCTACTCTACTTGACTCCACTCTAATCCACGCTACTCTACTCTGCTATTCTGCTCTCCTCTACTCTACGAGTAGAGTAGACTAAGTAGGGTAGAGTAGAGAGTAAATTAGAGAGCAGAGCAGAGTAGAGTAGAGTAGAGTAGAGTAGATAGTAGAGTAGAGTACAGTAGAGAGCAGAGCACAGTAGAGTACAGTAGATAGAACAGTAGAGTGGAGAAGAGAGGATAGTAGAGTACAGAAGAGTAGAGAAGGGTAGAGTAGAGTAGAGTAGAGGGCACAGTTGAGTGGAGATTTGTGGAGGGTTAGCGTTTAACCCTAAACGCTAACCCTTAACGCTATAACCCTAACCCTAACCGTAACCCTCCACTCGTCTCCCCTCTACTGTGCTCTCTACTTTACTCTATTCTCCTCTTTTCCACTCTCCTGTACTCTACTATCTTCTCTTCTCTACTGTACTGTACTATCTACTGTACTCTACTGTACTCTGCTCTCTACTCTGCTCTTCTCTACTATCTACTCTACTCTACTCTACTCTGCCCTGCTCTCCACTCTACTCTCTACTCTACTCTACTCTGCTCTACTCTGCTCTCTACTCCACGCTACTATCTACCCTAATCTTCTCTACGCTGCTTTCTACTCCACTCTACTCTGCTCCCTACTCTCCTCTGCTCTCCAATCTACTCTAATCTACTCTGCTCTACATTTCTCTTCTCTATACTCCCTTACTCTCTATTCTCCACTCTCCACTTTCCACTCTCCACTTTCCACTCTTCACTTTTTACTCTCTATTCTACTCTACTCTACTCTCCACTCTCTACTCTCTACTGTCAACTCTACTCTACTCTACTTGACTCCACTCTAATCCATGCTACTCTACTCTATGCTATTCTGCTCTCTTCTACTCTACGAGTAGAGTGGACTAGAGTAGGGTAGAGTAGAGAGTAAATTAGAGAGCAGAGCAGAGTAGAGTAGAGTAGAGTAGATAGTAGAGTAGAGTACAGTAGAGAGCAGAGTACAGTAGAGTACAGTAGATAGAACAGTAGAGTGGAGAAGAGAAGATAGTAGAGTACAGAAGAGTAGAGAAGGGTAGAGTAGAGTAGAGTAGAGGGCACAGTTGAGTGGAGATTTGTGGAGGGTTAGCGTTTAACCCTAAACGCTAACCCTTAACGCTATAACCCTAACCCTCCACTCGTCTCCCCTCTACTGTGCTCTCTACTTTACTCTATTCTACTCTTTTCCACTCTCCTGTACTGTACTATCTTCTCTTCTCTACTGTACTGTACTATCTACTGTACTCTACTGTACTCTGCTCTCTACTCTGCTCTTCTCTACTATCTACTCTACTCTACTCTGCCCTGCTCTCCACTCTACTCTCTACTCTACTCTACTCTGCTCTACTCTGCTCTACTCTGCTCTACTCTGCTCTCTACTCCACTCTACTATCTACTCTAATCTTCTGTACTCTGCTTTCTACTCCACTCTACTCTGCTCCCTACTCTCCTCTGCTCTACAATCTACTCTAATCTACTCTGCTCTACATTTCTCTACTCTATACCCCCCTACTCTCCATTCTCCACTCTCCACTTTCCACTCTCCACTTTCCACTCTCCACTTTCCACTCTCCACTTTCCACTCTCCACTTTCCACTCTCCACTTTCCACTCTCCACTGTCCACTCTCCACTTTCCACTCTCCACTTTCCACCCTCCACTTTCCACTCTCTATTCTACTCTACTCTACTCTCCACTCTCTACTCTCTGCTCTCTACTCTCTACTCTACTCTACTTGACTCCACTCTAATCCACGCTACCCTACTCTATGCTATTCTGCTCTCCTCTACTCTACGAGTAGAGTAGACTAGAGTAGGGTAGAGTAGAGAGTAAATTAGAGAGCAGAGCAGAGTAGAGTAGAGTAGAGCAGATAGTAGAGTAGAGTACAGTAGAGAGCAGAGTACAGTAGAGTACAGTAGATAGAACAGTAGAGTGGAGAAGAGAAGATAGTAGAGTACAGAAGAGTAGAGAAGGGTAGAGTAGAGTAGAGTAGAGGGCACAGTTGAGTGGAGATTTGTGGAGGGTTAGCGTTTAACCCTAAACGCTAACCCTTAACGCTATAACCCTAACCCTAACCGTAACCCTCCACTCGTCTCCCCTATACTGTGCTCTCTACTCTACTCTATTCTACTCTTTTCCACTCTTCTGTACTCTACTATCTTCTCTTCTCTACTGTACTGTACTATCCACTGTACTCTACTGTACTCTGCTCTCTACTCTACCCTTCTCTACTATCTACTCTACTCTACTCTAGTCTGCCCTGCTCTCCACTCTACTCTCTACTCTACTCTATTCTGCTCTACTCTGCTCTCTACTCCACTCTGCTATCTATTCTAATCTTCTGTAATATGCTATCTACTCCACTCTACTCTACTCTTCCCTCTACTCAACTCTCTACTGCACTCTACTCTCCTCTGCTCTCTAATCTACTCTAATCTACTTTGCCCTACATTTCTCTACTCTATACTCCCCTACCCTCCATTCTCCACTCTCCACTTTCCAATTTCCACTCTCCACTCTCCACTTTCCACTCTCTATTGTACTCTACTGCACTCTCCACTCTCTCCTCTCTACTCCAGTCTACCCTCCTATCTACTCCACTCTACTCTGCTCAGCTCTCCACGCCACTCTCTACTCTACTCTGCTCTACTCTGCTCTCTACTCCACTCTACTATCTACTCTTATCTTCTGTACTCTGCTTTCTACTCCACTCTACTCTGCTCCCTACTCTCCTCTGCTCTATAATCTACTCTAATCTACTCTGCTATCCATTTCTCTACTCTATACTCCCCTACTCTCCACTTTCCACTCTCCGCTTTCCACTCTCCACTTTCCACTCTCCACTTTCCACTCTCCACTTTCCACTCTCCACTTTCCACTCTCCACTTTCCACTCTCCACTTTCCACTCTCCACTTTCCACCCTCCACTTTCCACTCTCTATTCTACTCTACTCTACTCTCCACTCTCTACTCTCGACTCTCTACTCTCTACTCTCTACTCTACTTGACTTGACTCCACTCTAATCCACGCTACCCTACTCTATGCTATTCTGCTCTCCTCTACTCTACGAGTAGAGTAGACTAGAGTAGGGTAGAGTAGAGAGTAAATTAGAGAGCAGAGCAGAGTAGAGTAGAGTAGAGTAGATAGTAGAGTAGAGTACAGTAGAGAGCAGAGCACAGTAGAGTAAAGTAGATAGAACAGTAGAGTGGAGAAGAGAAGATAGTAGAGTACAGAAGAGTAGAGAAGGGTAGAGTAGAGTAGAGTAGAGGGCACAGTTGAGTGGAGATTTGTGGAGGGTTAGCGTTTAACCCTAAACGCTAACCCTTAACACTATAACCCTAAACCTAACCGTAACCCTCCACTCGTCTCCCCTCTACTGTGCTCTCTACTTTACTCTATTCTACTCTTTTCCACTCTCCTGTACTCTACTATCTTCTCTTCTCTACTGTACTGTACTATCTACTGTACTCTACTGTACTCTGCTCTGTACCCTGCTCTTCTCTACTATCTACTCTACTCTACTCTACTCTGCCCTGCTCTCCACTCTACTCTCTACTCTACTCTACTCTGCTCTACTCTGCTCTCTACTCCACGCTACTATCTACTCTAATCTTCTCTACGCTGCTTTCTAATCCACTCTACTCTGCTCCCTACTCTCCTCTGCTCTACAATCTACTCTAATCTACTCTGCTCTACATTTCTCTTCTCTATACTCCCTTACTCTCTATTCTCCACTCTCCACTTTCCACTCTCCACTTCCCACTCTCCACTTTCCACTCTTCACTTTTTACTCTCTATTCTACTCTACTCTACTCTACACTCTCTACTCTCTACTCTCCACTCTCCACTCTACTCTACTTGACTCCACTCTAATCCACGCTACTCTACTCTATGCTATTCTGCTCTCCTCTACTCTACGAGTAGAGTAGACTAGAGTAGGGTAGAGTAGAGAGTAAATTAGAGAGCAGAGCAGAGTAGAGTAGAGTAGAGTAGATAGTAGAGTAGAGTACAGTAGAGAGCAGAGTACAGTAGAGTACAGTAGATAGAACAGTAGAGTGGAGAAGAGAAGATAGTAGAGTACAGAAGAGTAGAGAAGGGTAGAGTAGAGTAGAGTAGAGGGCACAGTTGAGTGGAGATTTGTGGAGGGTTAGCGTTTAACCCTAAACGCTAACCCTTAACGCTATAACCCTAACCCTAATTGTAACCCTCCACTCGTCTCCCCTCTACTGTGCTCTCTACTCTACTCTATTCTACTCTTTTCCACTCTTCTGTACTCTACTATCTTCTCTTCTCTACTGTACTGTACTATCCACTGTACTCTACTGTACTCTGCTCTCTACTCTACTCTTCTCTACTATCTACTCTACTCTACTCTACTCTGCCCTGCTCTCCACTCTACTCTCTACTCTACTCTACTCTGCTCTACTCTGCTCTCTACTCCACTCTGCTATCTATTCTAATCTTCTGTACTATGCTATCTACTCCACTCTACTCTACTCTGCCCTCTACTCAACTCTCTACTGCACTCTACTCTCCTCTGCTCTCTAATCTACTCTAATCTACTTTGCTCTACATTTCTCTACTCTATACTCCCCTACTCTCCATTCTCCACTCTCCACTTTCCACTCTCCACTTTCCACTCTCTACTCTCCACTTTCCACTCTCTATTGTACTCTACTGCACTCTCCACTCTCTCCTCTCTACTCCAGTCTACCCTCCTATCTACTCCACTCTACTCTGCTCTGCTCTCCACGCTACTCTCTACTCTACTCTACTCTGCTCTACTCTGCTCTACTCTGCTCTCTACTCCACTCTACTATCTACTCTTATCTTCTGTACTCTGCTTTCTACTCCACTCTACTCTGCTCCCTACTCTCCTCTGCTCTACAATCTACTCTAATCTACTCTGCTCTCCATTTCTCTACTCTATACTCCCCTACTCTCCACTTTCCACTCTCCACTTTCCACTCTCCACTTTCCACTCTCCACTTTCCACTTTCCACTCTCCACTTTCCACTCTCCACTTTCCACTCTCCACTTTCCACCCTCCACTTTCCACTCTCTATTCTACTCTACTCTACTCTCTACTCTCTACTCTCTACTCTCTACTCTCTACTCTCTACTCTCTACTCTCTACTCTCTACTCTCTACTCTACTCTACTTGACTCCACTCTAATCCACGCTACCCTACTCTATGCTATTCTGCTCTCCTCTACTCTACGAGTAGAGTAGACTAGAGTAGGGTAGAGTAGAGAGTAAATTAGAGAGCAGAACAGAGTAGAGTAGAGTAGAGTAGATAGTAGAGTAGAGTACAGTAGAGAGCAGAGCACAGTAGAGTACAGTAGATAGAACAGTAGAGTGGAGAAGAGAAGATAGTAGAGTACAGAAGAGTAGAGAAGGGTAGAGTAGAGTAGAGTAGAGGGCACAGTTGAGTGGAGATTTGTGGAGGGTTAGCGTTTAACCCTAAACGCTAACCCTTAACACTATAACCCTAAACCTAACCGTAACCCTCCACTCGTCTCCCCTCTACTGTGCTCTCTACTTTACTCTATTCTACTCTTTTCCACTCTCCTGTACTCTACTATCTTCTCTTCTCTACTGTACTGTACTATCTACTGTACTCTACTGTACTCTGCTCTGTACTCTGCTCTTCTCTACTATCTACTCTACTCTACTCTACTCTGCCCTGCTCTCCACTCTACTCTCTACTCTACTCTACTCTGCTCTCTACTCCATGCTACTATCTACTCTAATCTTCTCTACGCTGCTTTCTAATCCACTCTACTCTGCTCCCTACTCTCCTCTGCTCTACAATCTACTCTAATCTACTCTGCTCTACATTTCTCTTCTCTATACTCCCTTACTCTCTATTCTCCACTCTCCACTTTCCACTCTCCACTTCCCACTCTCCACTTTCCACTCTTCACTTTTTACTCTCTATTCTACTCTACTCTACTCTACACTCTCTACTCTCTACTCTCTACTCTACTCTACTTGACTCCACTCTAATCCACGCTACTCTACTCTATGCTATTCTGCTCTCCTCTACTCTACAAGTAGAGTAGAGTAGAGTAGAGTAGAGAGTAAATTAGAGAGCAGAGCAGAGTAGAGTAGAGTAGAGTAGATAGTAGAGTAGAGTACAGTAGAGAGCAGAGTACAGTAGAGTACAGTAGATAGAACAGTAGAGTGGAGAAGAGAAGATAGTAGAGTACAGAAGAGTAGAGAAGGGTAGAGTAGAGTAGAGTAGAGGGCACAGTTGAGTGGAGATTTGTGGAGGGTTAGCGTTTAACCCTAAACGCTAACCCTTAACGCTATAACCCTAACCCTAATTGTAACCCTCCACTCGTCTTCCCTCTACTGTGCTCTCTACTCTACTCTATTCTACTCTTTTCCACTCTTCTGTACTCTACTATCTTCTCTTCTCTACTGTACTGTACTATCCACTGTACTCTACTGTACTCTGCTCTCTACTCTACTCTTCTCTACTATCTACTCTACTCTACTCTACTCTGCCCTGCTCTCCACTCTACTCTCTACTCTACTCTACTCTGCTCTACTCTGCTCTCTACTCCACTCTGCTCTCTACTCCACTCTGCTATCTATTCTAATCTTCTGTACTATGCTATCTACTCCACTCTACTCTACTCTGCCCTCTACTCAACTCTCTACTGCAATCTCCTCTCCTCTGCTCTCTAATCTACTCTAATCTACTTTGCTCTACATTTCTCTACTCTATACTCCCCTACTCTCCATTCTCCACTCTCCACTTTCCACTCTCCACTTTCCACTCTCCACTCTCCACTTTCCACTCTCTATTGTACTCTACTGCACTCTCCACTCTCTCCTCTCTACTCCACTCTACCGTCCTATCTACTCCACTCTACTCTGCTCTGCTCTCCACGCTACTCTCTACTCTACTCTGCTCTACTCTGCTCTCTACTCCACTCTACTATCTACTCTTATCTTCTGTACTCTGCTTTCTACTCCACTCTACTCTGCTCCCTACTCTCCTCTGCTCTACAATCTACTCTAATCTACTCTGCTCTCCATTTCTCTACTCTATGCTCCCCTACTCTCCACTTTCCACTCTCCACTTTCCACTCTCCACTTTCCACTCTCCACCTTCCACTCTCCACTTTCCACTCTCCACTTTCCACTCCACTTTCCACTCTCCACTTTCCACTCTCCACTTTCCACTCTCCACTTTCCACCCTCCACTTTCCACTCGCTATTCTACTCTACTCTACTCTCCACTCTCTACTCTCTACTCTCTACTCTCTACTCTCTACTCTCTACTCTACTCTACTTGACTCCACTCTAATCCACGCTACCCTACTCTATGCTATTCTGCTCTCCTCTACTCTACGAGTAGAGTAGAGTAGAGTAGGGTAGAGTAGAGAGTAAATTAGAGAGCAGAGCAGAGTAGAGTAGAGTAGAGTAGATAGTAGAGTAGAGTACAGTAGAGAGCAGAGCACAGTAGAGTACAGTAGATAGAACAGTAGTGTGGAGAAGAGAAGATAGTAGAGTACAGAAGAGTAGAGAAGGGTAGAGTAGAGTAGAGTAGAGGGCACAGTTGAGTGGAGATTTGTGGAGGGTTAGCGTTTAACCCTAAACGCTAACCCTTAACGCTATAACCCTAACCCTAACCGTAACCCTCCACTCGTCTCCCCTCTACTGTGCTCTCTACTTTACTCTATTCTACTCTTTTCCACTCTCCTGTACTCTACTATCTTCTCTTCTCTACTGTACTGTACTATCTACTGTACTCTACTGTACTCTGCTCTGTACTCTGCTCTTCTCTACTATCTACTCTACTCTACTCTACCCTGCCCTGCTCTCCACTCTACTCTCTACTCTACTCTACTCTGCTCTACTCTGCTCTCTACTCCACACTACTATCTACTCTAATCTTCTCTACGCTGCTTTCTAATCCACTCTACTCTGCTCCCTACTCTCCTCTGCTCTCCAATCTACTCTAATCTTCTCTGCTCTACATTTCTCTTCTCTATACTCCCTTACAATCTATTCTCCACTCTCCACTTTCCACTCTCCACTTCCCACTCTCCACTTTCCACTCTTCACTTTTTACTCTATATTCTACTCTACTCTACTCTCCACCCTCTACTCTCTACTCTCTACTCTCTACTCTCTACTCTACTCTACTTGACTCCACTCTAATCCACGCTACTCTACTCTATGCTATTCTGCTCTCCTCTACTCTACGAGTAGAGTAGAGTAGAGTAGGGTAGAGTAGAGAGTAAATTAGAGAGCAGAGCAGAGTAGAATAGAGTAGAGTAGATAGTAGAGTAGAGTACAGTAGAGAGCAGAGTACAGTAGAGTAGAGTAGATAGAACAGTAGAGTGGAGAAGAGAAGATAGTAGAGTACAGAAGAGTAGAGAAGGGTAGAGTAGAGTAGAGTAGAGGGCACAGTTGAGTGGAGATTTGTGGAGGGTTAGCGTTTAACCCTAAACGCTAACCTTTAACGCTATAACCCTAACCCTCCACTCGTCTCCCCTCTACTGTGCTCTCTACTTTACTCTATTCTACTCTTTTCCACTCTCCTGTACGCTACTATCTTCTCTTCTCTACTGTACTGTACTATCTACTGTACTCTACTGTACTCTGCTCTCTACTCTGCTCTTCTCTACTATCTACTCTACTCTACTCTACTCTGCCCTGCTCTCCACTCTACTGTCTACTCTACTCTACTTGGCTCTACTCTGCTCTCTACTCCACTCTACTATCTACTCTAATCTTCTGTACGCTGCTTTCTACTCCACTCTACTCTGCTCCCTACTCTCCTCTGCTCTCCAATCTACTCTAATCTACTCTGCTCTACATTTCTCTTCTCTATACTCCCTTACTCTCTATTCTCCACTCTCCACTTTCCACTCTCCACTTCCCACTCTCCACTTTTCCACTCTTCACTTTTTACTCTCTATTCTACTCTACTCTACTCTCTACTCTCTACCCTCTACTCTCTACTCTACTCTACTCTACTCTACTTGACTCCACTCTAATCCACGCTACTCTATTCTATGCTATTCTGCTCTCCTCTACTCTACGAGTACAGTAGACTAGAGTAGGGTAGAGTAGAGAGTAAATTAGAGAGCAGAGCAGAGTAGAGTAGAGTAGAGTAGAGTAGATAGTAGAGTAGAGTCCGTAGAGAGCAGAGTACAGTAGAGTACAGTAGATAGAACAGTAGAGTGGAGAAGAGAAGATAGTAGAGTACAGAAGAGTAGAGAAGGGTAGGGTAGAGTAGAGTAGAGGGCACAATTGAGTGGAGATTTGTGGAGGGTTAGCGTTTAACCCTAAACGCTAAGCCTTAACGCTATAACCCTAACCCTAACCGTAACCCTCCACTCGTCTCCCCTCTACTGTGCTCTCTACTCTACTCTATTCTACCCTTTTCCACTCTCCTGTACTCTACTATCTTCTTTTCTCTACTTTACTGTACTATCTACTGTACTCTACTGTACTCTGCTGTCTACTCTACTCTTCTCTACTATCTACTCTACTCTACTCTACTCTGCCCTGCTCTCCACTCTACTCTCTACTCTACTCTGCTCTGCTCTACTCTGCTCTCTACTCCACTCTACTATCTACTCTAATCTTCTGTACTCTGCTTTTTACTCCACTCTACTCTACTCTCCCCTCTACTCAACTCTCTACTGCACTCTACTCTCCTCTGCTCTCTAATCTACTCTAAGCTACTTTGCTCTACTTTACTCTACTCCCTACTCCCTACTCCCTACTCCCTACTCTCTACTCTCCACTCTCCACTCTCCACTCTCCACTCTCCACTCTCCACTCTCCACTCTCCACTCTCCACTCTCCACTCTCCACTCTCCACTCTCCACTCTCCACTCTCCACTCTCCACTCTCCACTCTTCACTCTTCACTCTCCACTCTCCACTCTGTACTCTCTACTCTCTACAGCCACGACATGAAGAGCATGGCCACAGAATCCACTAGTGAGGTCTCTGCCAGCCTTGGTCGAGAGCAGATGTTGGATACTTGGAGAGAGCATTTGCAGCATTTGTCAAATGTCCCAACAAAGATACAATAGCAACCACCTTGTCCAAAAGTGATGTCCTGCAAGAGATTAGGAACAGAAACACTTTCACAACGACGTACGAGAAGGTGAAAACATCCTCAAGAAACACACCAAGTGATGTGTTTAGGGTTTGCCTATTTGAGGATGAAGACAATGCCACCACCGTTGTGTTTCCTAGAAAAAAAAAACGAAAAAAGTTGAAATTAATCATACAGTTCAGTCAAGCTGAGCTTTTGTAAAATTTATTGTAAATATAATTGTATAATACTAAGACCTAAATTATTTCTTATTTATTGTACATAGAATTGAACATAAAATTGTAAATATTTTAATTGTACATACAATTGTAAATATTGTGAATACTTCCTGGCGACAATGAGTCGGGCTGGTGACCCGATGATACCCTCTGGAGACTGAAAAGTTTGTCAGGGATCAAACACGAGCCAGGGTAGCCAACCCCTGGGGAGTGCCCCACAAACATGTTCAGTCTACAGGTAATACTCTTGTCATTTGATACGGCAAGGGGGGGACTGGGAAACCATGAATTTTTTCCTGTCACAGTAGTTGTACCTTCTTGCGGTTGAGAGGCTTGCGTGCCTTTATGAACCTAAGACTTGTCCAGGTCTGAAGGGGAGAGGCCAGACTAAAGGGACTACGGAAGCAGCAAAAAAGAAATAAAGTTCTCGACACTTTTATTTTACAGTTCATTGAGAATTGTTTGTTATCTCAGTTGCATTATTAGCCTGCAACACATTGTGCAGGTTGCAGGCTCTTCTACACCAGGTAAGCATTATGGGACTGTTTCATTCTGCTTGGTTTTAGCCTTCAACTGCAAGGTGCAGGTTGCAGGCTTTCAAAAGTTGGACCCTACTAACTTAAGCCAATAATGTCTCAAGAAAAGTTTGATCACATCTTTTCCAACATACTCTTGAAAACCTGCCACACAGAATTCTACTAACATGCCTTGAAGAAGGAAACTTTCATATCCTTTTGGGACACATTACAAATGTTCAATGTTACTTACGCATACGCTCAAAAAAAATTTGATATAAAGTCTCGTTTTTAGCTCAAATGAAACTCACTCAAATGAAAATTAGAAAAAAGTCCAAAAAACTGTACTGTTCAATAAGCAATATTTGTCTCATTTGCATTGTTAGCCCGCAACTTGCGATGGTTGCAGGCATCCAAAAATTGCAGAATTAAAGACACTTTGTGACGGCGCTGCCTTGCAAAGGATGTAGGATGCTGTCGTCTCGCCACACATAATTCTGCTAACGAATGAAACTTTAGTATCCTTGTGGGACACATTACAAATGTTCAATGTTAAGTATGTTACTTACGCATGCGCGTAAAAAAAATTGATATCAAGTCTCATTTTTCAAATGAAACTTGCAGCAATGATAAACATTACTCACGGCTACAAGATGATGGGTGAATGACAGTCAACATCTTATGGGATAGCGGGACTGGGTTGCAAAGCGATTTTTGAGAGTGTCTGAAAGACTTTATTTCACTTAGTTTACTGCAAAAATAGATCTTTTAGCTATAAACTAACTAAAAGAAAGTCTTTTAGACACTTTCAAAATTAACCTAAACACCTCTCGAAACAAATCAAAGGCTCCTGTGAGCCCTCTCATGGATGAATTGGATGAATGTAGAAAAGTTAGTTGAATAAAAAGGGAAGAGGAATTGATCATTGTGGAGTTCTTCTTGGTACAGAAGTGAAAAACAGGAAAATAAACATCCTCTAATGCATTGGTTCTGATGCCCAGTGATTGCTTATTTGATACCCTTTAGGTAAAAGTCAGGTCTTCATACAGGATAAGTGGTCCACCAGGCAGGAGCTTATTCGGTTTCTTTAGCATGAAGCGACCAGGATTAATTCTATTCCTCCCTGGATGGAATGCTAGTCCGCAGCAGGGTTGCAAACCCCCAGCATTAAGTTTATACACCGGGGTAGGGAGAGGCACAGTGAGAGTAAAGTGCTTTGCCTAACAGTACACCACAATGTCCCTGGGCTCGAACCTGGACTGCTCAATCCGAAGACAAGCACACTAACCACGAGGCCACCATGCCTCCCACCCTTTAGGTGGCTGAATTTGCTCTATATAAATTATAAATAACTATTAATTACATAATTGAGAATAGATTTCAAATGAGTGCAACAACAAAATGAAGATGAACACTGCTTTTATAAGGAGCATTTTCCTTCTTATTAAGTCCACTGAAATACTTACTAGCATATAGTAGCACATAAAGCTAAGAGGAGACATCCTGGCCAGCAGTCTCCCATACAGACACATCATACAATTTTTGCTCAGTTATAAATAACAATCTTATAGGAGCAGGACACACATGCAGTAAACGTACAGCATGATAACCACCATTTTAAGAACTGAATGGAAATTCAACCAGGTATAATCTGGAACAGTTAGGACAGCTTATACTTCAATTAAATATTGCAAGATTTGTGCATGTATTTTATTTTAGAGACAAATTCAGCTTTTGTGTTCCTTAATGATGGGTTCTTAAACTAGTTTCATTTCATTGTAGTCCTAACAAAAGGACTAATTGTGCTTCTCCACAATTTTTAGTTTCTGTACAATTTCTGTATTCCACTCTAAAGCTATAAGTTCATTTCTTGAGTCAAGTTGTGACACACATAGTGAGTTTAGATGGATTTAACTTGTTGACATTCTTGACTTTAAGAAACATACATGGATAAAATTCCCATCGAGTGCTTCCAACTCTAATTAATTATACATGCAGCTTGGAGAGCCATTTTATATTGCTTGTAACCAATGTCTTTGCAAAGAATGAGTTTCAACAGTTCAAGTGTCAGCTGACACATGTCTTGAAAGCATCTTATTCTCTTTGTCAGCAGGAGAATTCCACATCCATCTGTAAATCTCAGATTAACTCCATGAAGTATTCAGGGTAACTTGTTAACACCAGTTTCTACTAAGTCTTTTGATATTATATTTGGCAGCTGATAAACAGTAAGGTTGTTGTTAATATTAACATTTGCTTACTGTCACATGTATATTGTAGTTGTTACTGCAGTGTTCATCTGGAGTGAGTAAATGTAGATGCTCAATAGTACAACTTGCTTTCCCTGCAATACACAATAAAGATAATAGTGACACATTAAATGGTTATACACTGTATGTAGAAAAAAATATGAATATCTTTAATTTGTTTCCCTTTCTACCCCCCCCCCCCCCCCGGTAATAAAAATAAGTTACTAAATAAGCAGTGTCCCAGTGTATTTCTTACTTTTCTGGAAAGAGTTTATGAAAGGAAATGCCAGTTAAGAAACCTTGGGGCTAAAATAATCCTTTTAACCTCGGAAAAATGTATTGTTATGTACAGCATCTGTACATTGTGGTACAGTTAAATGTAATTTTTAATTTCTATGAAGACTAGGAATTTAGGGACATGAATAGCATAGTAAATTCACACCATTCTTTGTTTCTGCCAATTTATTTTCTGATTGTTTTGCCATGTGATTTAAATAGTTCCTTGATACATTTAGATACATGTATTTATTTGTTATGTACATGTAAAGTTTCCATATTTGGCTAAATTGTGTATTAATAGTGATCTCGTATAGGGAAATATTCAAACAGCTTTCATGGAAATATAAATAGGCTTATGATCACTGTAGGAAGACTCCTGGGTACCTGCTGACTGCACACATTGTGGCACATTGGTATAAACGTGATCTATCTGTGTACTGTAGTCGGTAGTGAACTGGTTAATCAACTGAGTGCATCCTTTGTCTGTTGTAAAATATTTTTTAGAGCCTTTTGTTCTGAATTTTCCTGTATTAGATCAATATTGAAGTCGCCAAGCAGCACAGTTGGAATTGTAGGTTCTATTAATACTGAGTTGTGAAGATGAGTGAGAGCATGAATTAAATGTGACATTGTAACTTTAGTTTTCGAGCGATAGATACCAATGACGTGAATATTTGGAATTGGTTGGCTTAACACCATAACAGTAATTTCCAATTTATTAAAGTTATATCTCTATGGAATTTTAGTTCAAATCAGTCTTAATACACACAGCGGTTCCATAGCAAGTTCTTGTGTTAGAGTGATTAACGTCATTTCTGTAAAGAGTAAATTCACTCAGCTGATACAGTATGTATCAGCTCTATCTAACAAGCAAAGTTTTGATTCAACAAAAATGTTGACATCAGCTTTTTGAATGTTGTAATCACTTTGCACATCATCTGCGTAAAGGTACAGAGATCGAACATTCTGAAACAAGATTGCTTTTGTTTGGTGTAAATTGTCAGTCTGTAACACTGCTAAAGGCACAAGGCTTACTCATTTCACTTTTAACTTTTTCACTAACTTTTATTTTGTTTTTATTCGAATTAAGAATATGCAGTGCAGAGCTGTTTCGTACATGGCTCAAGCCAACATAATGCATGTGCTCTGTTGTGGATGCTGGAAAAGCAACAACCACCTCATTTAATGTGTCGCCTTGACAACGGTGAATAGTCGGGTCTAAGTGGAAATTGGTGACAGAGAATTTGGACTTGACTTTTTTTATGGACTCAAAATTGTCTTGTTACTTCCAATACTGGTGTCCAATTTCTATTTTTATCATACATTCAACTCTCTAACTCTTTTCTGATTGGCCGAAAGCCTAAAGTGAATTTTCGAAATCAGCGCTCATGACGTCATAACTGCAGATTATACAATAATCATGTCAAGGTCACGGGTAATCATGTCAAAGTCACGGGTTATCATGTCATGTATGACCGCAGTGCATGATTTCTAAGGGTAATCATTTCAACTTTGCATGATTCGTGTTGCTTGCCGTCAGTGAAGAAGCAGAAACATGACTTCCAAGTTTTTGCGTTCGTTCAATGTATAATAAAACAATTATTAGATTCGGTTTTTGTGAAATCCAGAATAATCAAGGTCTCGGTAAGGGTTATCAGCCTCAGCCTTCGACTTCGCCTGATAACCCTTACCTCGACCTTGATTATTCTGGATATCACAAAAACTTCATCCAATAATTCTTTAGTAGTTGCCTTGTACAAATGTGCATTTTCTCTATGCTGGTTTCTGCCAATGTCAGGATGTGGAAATGAGACCCAAATAATACTTGGTCTGGTGGAATTTTCAACTCTTTAGTCTATGTATTCTATGACACACTCTGCACTATTGGTGACTCCGTCAGTCACATCAAGATTAGTTGTCAAGTCATATTTTGCTGCAGTTGCTACTGACACTAGCTAATATAAACCATTGTCTTGGTTGGATCATCAGGGATTTTGTTTTTCATTTGTTTCTTGAGATCATCAGACATATTCCCAACTACAATGTCCACATACTTAATCTGAGCTTTATCAGCTTTGGAAAGGGTATACAGAGAACTGTTGTGAGCATCTACAGATGCGTTTGTAGTAAATAAATGTGCCATGTTCATAGGGTAATTATCTTGTCCAGGCCCCACTTTCAGAAGTCTTTGTTTCAAAATGGCTATATCATCTTCAGAGTGCTTTCCCTCTCTCAAACGATTGGGTAACTGAGCAAATTCTTTGTCATCTTTTTGTCTCATTATTTCTGTCAATTCAAAGAGGGTGAAGTACTCAGTCCAAATGTTAGTTGCAAATCCATCGTAGCCAGATTGGGAATTTTCAAAGATCCACTTATCAAAAGCTGCCTTGAGCTGGAAAAGATCTCCAAAAAATACCAAGCTTATTCCACCAAATGGTTCATTAGTTCCCATAATTTGTTGTAATCTTAAAGTGCCTATGAAGTGAAAAATAATTTGTGCTTATTTGAAAAGCCTTTCAAAATACAGAAGGATGACATTTTTCTTTTTGAAATATCTGTTTTTGTTTTAGAGATATT
>CAXHUQ010001284.1:0-2500 GCA_964020085.1 Micromussa lordhowensis
AACACGCTTTTCATTTTTGTTTTGTTTTATATACTCTGATTTATAAAATAACTGAGCCACTACGCGCACTCTCATTGGTCGATAGGTGTGTTTAAATGAGACTATGTAAACACAGTTGGGACGTTTCAGATTTGCGCGTATTTTTAAGAATTCTTTTGTAAAAGCAATAGAGCACTTTTTCCGTGCTTTAACATAGCCTCATGTAAACACGTGGAGGGTTGAGAGAATTCACGAAAGTTATGCAAAACCTCGACTACGTCTCGGGTTTGCTTAACTGTCTCGAATTCTCCCAGCCCTCCACGTGTTTAGATGAGGCTATGTAAAAAAGGAAAAGGTGCTCTATTGCCTAAACAAGGATTTCTGACCAATCAGAGTGAGCGCAAGGTCCTATAATTTGTTGGGGACTCACTCGGCTGCGCCTCGTGAGTCCACAACATTTTGAACAATGTGATGACGCGTATCGTTGTCGATAAGAGTACATACCACGCTACGCCACATTCGATTTGTTAATTAGCCAATCAAAATGCAGCCAATCAAAGTAGCCAATCAAAATGCAGGATTTGCATTAGTCCACTAGTTGGGTGATACTAAGAGCCATTATACCATGCTCTACAAACATGGTAGGCGTACGCGTGATTTTCCGAGGCGTTTTTATCGTTATTTTACTTTAGTTTTCTATGTTTTGGGGGCGTTTTTAAAAAAACAATTATTCCACTCGCCCTTGTTGGATATGAGATGATTATAGCCAACTCGGCGCTACGCGCCTCGTTGGCTATCTATCATCTCATATCCAACGCGCGCTCGTGGAATAAATTGTTACGTACATTTCTTTGCCGTCCTCTGCAAAACAACAACGTGAAATAACCAAATTCTGCGTCGACTAAGGAACGTGGACGACGACGGCCCCTTTTTTTTATATTTCAATTTGGATTTGAACGCCGTCGTTACATATCTAACTTAAGCACGTTTTTATCATAGCCATTGGCGTACCTAAAAATTCTAGATAATCGGGAATCTCGCTTGTAAAAGATAAAATTATTTTTCACTGAGCGTCGTCCTCGGCGTGGTGGTCGTCGTTGCTTAAGCGAGATGGCTGTATTCTCGACCTGTTCAAAGGTTATTCTCAGTATAGCGGTTACTGGTCTTAATTAACCCCCTGACGATAGGTCTCTAACCAGTTAGCACCCAACCGGAAGTCGATTCATGATCTCCCATTCACGTCAGATCAATGTCAGTATTTTCCGCTCCTTGTTGGGAGCTTAACGGTTTGGAGCTAACGACTTTGGGGCTAAACGACCGGATACCTGTATATCGCTAAGGTGCTGTTTCTTTATATCGAAATGAACATCTCCTCTACTAAGCCTAGCATTTAAAAAAACCGTCAAATTACCTTCTGTTTCGCTCTCAGAGTCTATTTCGCAGACTTCGGCGGCCATTTCCAAATCAGTGCTGCAAGAAATGTCAGATTGCGGTTCTCCAGACTCATTTCGATACCTACGCCAAGAACGTTCAGGTATCTTCTTTTCCGAGCACTTTAAATACTCTCGATATCTTTTTCTATCCATTTTACGGGGAAATCAGTACGCTTTTTTGAACAAAAAGCACATGGTTAACGGGTTCCGAAACCAAATGATCTGGGCGGTCCGAATGATTGATAAACTAGCTGTCACTGTCAACGATGACCAAATTAAGACTACAAGCTTTGGAAATAACCAATGAAACTGCTCTCTTTCTCCCCGCAATGAATGACGCAATAAGCCATAACTTGCTCAAGCTTAGAGAGGCTCACACAGAGCGTAAAGCAAACAGGAGCACATCAGTCGTAACCTGCGATCATGCCCTTCTTCCCTGTATTCAGACGCGGGGAAGGAGGGCATGATACATTTACTTGACGGATCGTATGTTCAAAAACCAGATTCTGGTTTTTTCTCTGATTGGTCGAGAAACAATACCCCTGAAACACTGTGTTCTTATTGGCTGTCATATTTCAACGAAATTTCCGGTCTAAGAGTCGGCTAGAAGAAAACAAATGGCGGATGCGGTGCGAGGTTTTAGCGAGGACGAATTTTCTACTGCATTAACTGAAGCACTGAGATATTTTAAATATGATTTCCTGAAAGTAGAGCAGACAGAGTGCATACGGCGGGTAATTTGTTTACGGGAAGATGTTTTGGCAGTTCTGCCTACGGGTTTTGGGAAGAGCTTAATCTACCAAATATTATAATTCCAAAGATGTTGGAGTGTTTGAAAAATGAAAGCGACGACACACAAAACTTCATCGTCTGCGTTGTCAGCCCACTAGAATACATTAGAAAACAACAAGTGGCAAGTATCAACAAGTTGCATGGGTTATCCGAAGCTGCCGTTGGCGACAATGAGGAAACTGACAAAGATATTGAAATGCTGGCTGTCTTGGCTATCAAAATACCCTTTACAGTACAGCCCAAAAATAATGCACGCGCAAGAACTTCTTTTTGCGTCCGCAAGAAGAAGTTCTTCT
>CAXHUQ010001284.1:5000-27500 GCA_964020085.1 Micromussa lordhowensis
CTTCGTCTTTCCCAAAAAAAATACGCCTGATCGCAGGTTACATCAGTCGTGGAAGATCAACTGACTTCCAGGTTGCTTTACTATTGCTTTATCAGTATGGCAGAGTCTTCATCTGCCCGTAAAAGGAGCACATCACAATTAAGTGATTATGAATACGAAGGTTAGTCTATTTGTCTGTTCAAGTTATTCTCAAGATTGAGATTGCTAAGTGTAAGTTTATTACTGAATGCGATTCTAAGCTGCGCAGCTGCGCGCTTACGTTTAGACTTTCACCATTTTTGCAGTCAAGAAACAACTTTACACACATTAAGCGAAGGTACTCTTAGAACCTTCTGTTTTAAAAAGTGTCACTGATATATTAGGCTCACATTTAAACTCAACTAATACTTGGGCGAACCTTACTATGGACGAACAACTAGAAATGGTTGATAGCATAACCGTAATGATAATGGCGCCCTAAATTCTAAATGTGCTTGTTAAAGAATCTATCATCTTATTATCTCTCTATGCAGAAAACACCATTGTCACGGTACGCTTCCAAGACCGCAAGACAATGGACCTTGTAAAGGAAGATGTAGAATATCTGTACTGGGACAAGGAGGGGACCAAACTTGTCCAAAGCCTTCACGAAGTGACAAAGCCAGACGCCGGGGATTTCTACTACCTATGGTCAGACTCCAAATTGTACAAATGTACCGTTGTTAGCGTGAACGGTATGTAGCCTGAATTAAGAAGCAAAACAAGTCTACTTTTAGTTTTAGGCGGACCTTTAGAACATTGAATTAACGTTGACACTGGTAAAGTGGAACTAATGTAAGCTTACGTTTTATCTTAAATAGGCGAAAAACAAGCTACCACCAACAGACGACCAAAGAAGGTCAAGCCAGCAGAGGACAAGGTATTCCTCTTTTTGTACTTCGTATGTCGAGTCTTCAGTCATCTGAAATAAGAATGAAAGAATAAACAGAGATAATGACATCCTTCTCATAATTTGTTATTACAATGGGCATATAGCTCACAAAATGGCGCGAATTTAACACGGGCTAACGGAAGTTGAATTGGCTTAAAATGTTATTTCTGACATACGTTTTGCAGCTAATGACATTATTACTTTCTCAGAGCATTGTTGAAATTATTAAGGCAAGTTTCATAACATGTAATCAACAGTACAAGATATTGAGGAACTAATTATAATGGCCCAGACAGTCCAAACGACAAACTTCGCCTGACACGGCGAACTATACTGAGCGTATGACTCAATTGAGTTTGTTCGATTGAATTCAGATCGACCAACGAGCTTTATCAGTCTCCCTCAGACGGAAAGAACACGTCGCTAGATCAAAGTTTGAATTACATGTAAGTTGGATGTTCGACCATTACCCGTCTGGATCGTTTCATCTAATTGTTCTCATGTGAAAATAGACATTTGGTGTAATCCCAAATTCCATACTAACCACAACAGCGAAATCAACATTCCAAAATTTGGCCCTCAAAAATGAGTATGGGACCAGTGATGCTTCAAAATTTGGACAACACGATTTCCCTTGTTTCCAATATTCGCCCCCTGAGGAGCGGTCATCCTGATGTCTGATCCTGATTACTGGTTAAATATCTACCTGGTGAATAATTGCCTTTTTTATTTACCCTTATGATATAATTAGGAAAGTCAAGAGGCCAAAAAAGAGAAAAGGGAGGTTGACAAGCAGGCTAAAACAGCTGCCAGGGAAATGAATTCTAGCCTCACAAAGGAGGTCATAAAAATAACCTTGGTGAGTGAAACACCTATTAAATTTAAACGAATTTCCTAATTGATATCAGTTTAATAACACAATAAATAAATAAATACACATGAAAAAATTACTCCATTCTCTTTGGCTGAGAGCAGTGCAGTTCAAGTGTAACACCACTGTGCATTTAATTACACATCATAATTCTAGATTATGATTGGCAGAAAGACATTCAAGTTATTTATATCTCTTGTGCAATTAAATAAACCAAACATAGTCAATATTTTAAATTTTCTAACCTTATAATTAATTCTGGACCCTTGATGAGACACTTGAAGTATCTGATTTGGTTTAAGTGGCAATAACATTATCACCTGAAAAATAAACAAACAAACAAGTAAATTTGTAATTGATCCTCTAATTTCAGTGAATTCCACATCAATCGGGTTAATGCCACTATTTAAAAATGGCACTATTAAAAATATCAGAATTTCAGTGAATAATATTTTCTTATAGCAATACAGAAATATCAATTTTCCCTGAGACCTTGTTAAATATTTCCAAATGTCAGATATTAATATACAGCAATGTCTTAATTATTCCCATTTAAAATGTAGCCAGTCCCTAATTAAATCACAACTGTACTTTCTCTAATAAATTTTTTTGGAAATTTCTAGATAATTACTTCATGCATTCACTCTCTTGAAGAGCCACTAAAATACTCAGCTGTTCCAATTTATTATTCAATTTGATTATAACAGGATGAGAACAGTGCAAAAAAAGATAAAACTGCAGCTACTGAAGAAATGCAGGTTAGTACATTTCACCACTAATTCACCACATTATTAACATCATTTAAATACAAAGACAAAATTGAGATTGGTTTAAAGATGCAGAAAATTGAAAACGAACTATTGAATCCAGTCAGACCATAAAGCATATCATGTAAATGAATCAAAAATGCTACTGTAATGATTTACTAAATAATGTAATAAGGATGTCAAGTTGTTATGAGAAGCACACAACAGGGACATTGTTTTATAACTGGCAAATTTGATAATTAATCAGTCAAAGCTGTCATGGAAGCGACCACCTAAAATGTATCCCTAAATTAAGGGGTCGCTTATTAATTGAAAGTGGTCGTAATGAGAGTTTAGTCAATATAACATAAAAATTTTGCCTCATTAGAATGTGGCAAATGCAGACTTATCCCTAATATGTGTGGAAAGTCAATTTCATAAAAAAATTCAGTTCCAGTGGATCCACCAGAGAAATTTCTGTTTCTTAATAAAGACTGCACTACTCAGAAATATGATAATATTACAACACCTTCACCTTCCGTAAGTGACGCTCAAGAGTTTAAAAATTGATAAGTCTCACTCACAGGTCTGTGCAACTCTGGTGTAATAAATTACACCAGAACATACTGTTTCAGGCAACAAGCCCAATAAGAAAACGGCTTGACAACATTGAGAGGAGGCAAGAAAAAATGTTGGGAAAATTGGAGGAATTATCAGAACTCATGATACAGTCTCACTCAGCTGCAATCAAAAGAGGACACCAGAAGGTGACATTAACAACAATTTTATTACCTACAACAAATTTGCAACAAAATTAGATTAATATTTAAATGTTATTCAATACACCTGATAAAGGACAGAACAGGAAGCGAGTGTACTGTGAGGTAACCTCCTGTCAATCCCAAACAAGTCCATTGCACTAATACAAATTCTTAATTTGCTCAAATTTTGAGTAAATGTTTGGGTAACTGAAAACCATGTTATGTTAGAAGGTTACAGATATACAAGAACCCTTTGCAAAGTTTGTTTAATATGCAGTTGACCTAATCATTGACATTTAAGGCTCAGAATATGTAGTTGATCACCTTCTTGTAGCAACGTTTGGAAAATACAAAAATTGAAGAACACTTAAATTACACTGGGAAAAAACACTATTAATATTCTGTTGAACCAAGTATTTGCTTCACAGGGACGTCCAGCAATAAATTAAAATGAAGAAAGAAAAACACTTTCAGTCGAACCATTGATTTCTGCAAATTAAGCCGACTCGGGGACAGTGGCAGGAAAAATAAATGGGATTGTAGTGTGCAGCTAATCAGCAACCATAGAGTTGTGGATGTACGAGGGACTATTTTAAAGCACAACAAAAATTCAGAGGCTTTAAATGATAACAAATAATATTATTTACATGGAAAAAAATTGGTTTGAATTATCATTATGAAATCAGATTTGCTGGCTGTCTGGGTTGTGGAGCAAAACTCTCCTTAATTATAAAGATTTAAATGTTGCTGAATAGTGGAAAGAAAACTTTGACATATCTCTATGAGAGCCTTTTTCTATACCAAAAACTGGACTGAAAAGGCAATATTCTACCATGGATCACCCTAGAGAAAATGGGAGGTGGCTGCTTAATGGAGGTTGCTATTTAAGTTGAAGTAAATTTTAATGTCATAAAAAATATGCAGGAATTACTCATTCTCTGACAAATGAATAAATCTTGATTGCACAGGCTAGACAGATTACTGGTGAAAAATCTGTGGCCATTGTTAAGGTGAGTAATAGTAATAGTTATACTTTGGCAGTGAATTTTCGAAATGATTGGCTAATGAAATTTCAAAGTGTGTAAATCACGTGCATAAACTTTGCAAGTTTGGTCCACTTTGGTGGTGCTATGAAACTTAAAGTTTGATCGAATGTCATAACGATCTGCACACAAAGTTGCAAATTACTAGCGATGGATAGATCAATTAGCCGTTAAAAGTGTTAAATTCATTATGTTTTATTACTTGTACTACGAGGACAACTAATATTTTCCAGGAAAGGCATTCAAAATACATGTTGGTCAGATACTTAAAATTCAATTTCAGATTGCCAACAATTGCCACAATTTTAATATTCCTAATGAGCCAAATGTTTCTAAAATTTGTGGTTTTTGCTCTAATTTACAATTCTTCAGTTTCAAAAAAATAAAAAGATGAATTAACTATTCTGACCACAAAACATGGCCTTAATTCAGGGTGGCAGTTGAATACACATACATGTTACCAACCTGAGTAACTGACAACCACCTTACAATTGGCCAGAACTAAATTGCCAAGCTACAAATCTGAAGAAAAAAATTCTTACCACAGATCTGAGGGTCACCTGATGGCCATTTCTTTGGGCTGAGCATTACACAGAAGATTAATTTTTTTACCACACTACTCAAGGCCATTGCCGTTTGCCGAGCTACGAAAACATTCTTTGCTGATACCGCAAGCTTTTAACTTACTAAACTTGTTGAAGGTCAAATTATACATTGCAGCTTTGCAGAATTATGCCTTGGACACTAATTTCTTTGAACCTACACTGCAAATACGTGACTTTATAGTAACAGCTAATACATGACTGTATCAGTGTATGAATGCAGAGTGTTTCTGAAAATTATTGAAACAGGATTGCATAAATATTAAGGTGATTCCCTAGTACTGCATTGCGCATGCCTACTGCGTACGATTTTCGCGTCATTAGCACGCTCAAATGATCGCCTTGTCCTGTAACAACAGCATACCAAGTTTCATCGGAAATCTATGGTGGGTTCTTTACTAGGGAATCACCTTAACTTAACAATTTAGTGCAATATATGTAAATCTAATGCTTCTATATGAACAACATTTAATTTAGAGTGAATCAACTGCAGCTGGCATTGCTAACTTGACCCCTTTAAGCTCCCTGCAACCAGCTTATACCTGTAATAAGGTAAGACTTAAGTGATTTAGAAAAAAATGAAAGTTATTAGTCGTTTATACATCTAAATTTTTATTTTGCCATCTGAAATATTTCATACACACATTGGGCTGATAGTGTATCTTCACGGAAGAACAATATCGCGTCACATGATCTGTTTAAACCAATAAGAATGGGAGAAAATTTAGTTGTGAACTATAAAAAAATAATAACTCACAAGTCAATTATAGAGGTAACAAGTAGCCCATATTGACAGTGCAGCTGATGATCTGATTTACATTTGATCATAAATGGCAGAGGCTGACTAGGGTCCTTTAAATGATGCCAAGTTGATAATAAATCTTACCTTAACTGCTTAACTACTGTACATCTGAAACACAGCAGAGTGACAAATCTGGCTGTTTTGTCTTTAACATACAGAAAGCAGATCTACAAGCAACTGACAGTGTACCAAAGCAACCAACCACTCAGGTAAGTTTATTGTTTGGTTGCCAATAAGACTGATTTAAAAGATAAGAAAAATTAAGCAGCCTCAATTCAACAGCCCCAGATCCAGTTTTGTCTGAATATTGAGGTCAACTGAACAATTTCTTTAAAACCTTGACATCCTTCGAATCTGTTGAATGATTATTCAATTAAGTGACTAATATTATTATGGTTTAAGAAAGGCCCTGAATTCTAAAAGATAAAATTATGTGAGTCACTCAATGTTATTTGTAATTCACACTTAACTCAGTCACCTTGTCTTGAGGAATATCACAGAGTGCCGATCATATCAGCCTTGCTTGGTTATAATGTCTTCTGGCAAAGTCACTGAAGAATACGATACTGAAAATCAGCAAGTAATGTCAATAATCACACACTCCATTTACAGTATACTTAAATATGCCTATTAATTTCTTGCATCCATTGCATGTTTAGGTGTAATTAATAATATCATTTGAGCATTACAATTTATTTGTGACTCCCTCAAAAGAGGTCTCAGTGCAGTAATTATCAAATAAGTTCATGACTGACAAATGAAGCTGCTGGGTTGCTATTTATGCCAATCAATTCTAAAAGCAATTCAGATCTCAAATTATCCACAAAAAATTATTATCTACTGATCAGCATCTTAATATAATTGTTAACATTCTGTATTAAAAACTCACACCTTCAGAAATTTTATGCACTTCACCAATTCAGTGACCATGAAAGTACATGTATGCTTAACAGAAATTTAACTGATTAATAAATTGATTTGACAGAAAGTACCCGAAATTAGCACGCCTGGACCCAGCACAAATTCCAGTGATGACGAGACCTATTTGGGACAGGTTGGGTTTGGTGTTAAAATCTCTAAGGCTACTTTGAACAAGATAACCCAGACAGCCAAAGACCCTGTTCCATTTTTCCTCCGTTTGATGGACGCTATGTTCAGCGACAAAACGCTAGCAGACAGTAACGTCCAAGGAAAGAATGGCCGTTGCCCCCTGAACCCAAAAATCTTGGCAGCTATAAAAGGTAATTGTTATATTAAACTCAGTCGATTTGTAATACATTTCAGATCCTAAATAAATGTCAAAAATGTTCTTATTATACAGGGAACTCTGTCATGACATCCAACCCTGAACCCAGTTAACCTTAACATACAATTTTTCATAGTAAACTGGTAGCCCTTCCATGTGACTACAGTAAAACCATTGCATTTTCCAAGGTTTAATGATATATTTTTTAGGGCCTGAGTTGGCAAGCAAATCGACTGGCTGGTGAGGGATGATTATGCCTAGCTGGTTTGACCTGATCTAGTGGACAATTTTTCTTGTCCAGAAGTTCAGCTCAAAAAGTTTTGCCTGCCTTTGAAAATCAGTTGCCTTCCCTCTGAAAAGAAAATTAAGTTTTATCAACTGGGTTGATAATGTCAATTGGCAACCATAAAGAGATTCAAAACTGACATTTTGAGAGTTAGCCCACCGGGGTTAGCCCTTTCTCGGAGTGATTTGCTTGTAAGTAGTGCAAAAGAATAAACTGAACTTAATTGAACTGAACCTTAGGAAATAATGAAGCATGGTCCAATTTAATCAAGCAATTTTGCAAAATTTACACCTAATTAACTCGCACGTAAAGATCGGGATGAATGGCTTAAAATTTACATTGCAACTCCTTGAGTACGCCAATTTGGGTGTGGCTCAAGGAATATTTCAACCCTTACTTTAAGGAAACTCAAAATGTAAATGACAGATTTCTTTACTTCTTTCCTTGTGCTGAGGGTGTTGTGCACCTCAAACTGAGGGTGCAAACTCCACTGTGGACCTCACTTTAAAAATGGACTCTCTTACCTGAGGGACCTAACTATGAGAAACTATTCCCCTTAACACAAGTTAATTTTTCCCCTAAAAACAAGAACTTAGTTTTTGCAGTGCACCTAATTGTGATTTTGAGAAACCTCTATGTGAATTGGGCGGGGGAGGGGGGGGGAACCTATAGTCTCTGTACCAAAGTTTCACTTTCTGGCTTTATATTTCTCAGGTTGAAAAAGTGCAGGGAAACTGTGATACGCTATCTCAGGGACTGGAACACAGTGAGGTAAGTTGCTATTTATTGTTAAAACTATCATTTGTTGTTGTTAGTCATATATTACTTACTGACTCCCCATGTTACTGATTGAACTGTTTGGCAATAGAACTGAATTGAACCCAATCGAACAACTGAGTTTGAGTAAACTAATAATCAAATACAATCAGGTCGAAAAGAATTTGATGAGAGAGTTATGATTGAATCCAATCGAACTCAATTAAACACAATCTAAAAAATCTAACAATGAAACAATTGAATGTGTTTAATTGCTCAAAATTTTTATGAGAGTTAAGTCGTGTTCAATTATCAAACCCAATCGCGTGACTAATAACTTCAATCAATTTCAATGAGTAATTGGATCTTCGATTTGGTTCAGTTAGTAATGTTGGCACTTTGGTTCAGATGAGACAAACAATAAGTTTTGTAAGAAGAATGCAAACAAAATTACCACAGATCTAAGTGGATTCCTTTAATATACTTATCATAGCAACAATTTTTTGCAAAGAGAACAAGAAGGCCCACTGTACTTTGTGATGGCAAGTCCAACCTGAGTCCAGGACTTGCAGTGAAAAGAAGGAACGAGACTCTTCATGCTGCAACAATGATCCATGGTGGTACAAAGGCAAACAAGAAACCGGCACTTGATGGAATGTTTGATACATTAAACAAAAGATGTAAACTAAGTGACCTTGTAAATTACATATCTAATGTAGATAATGTACAGGAAAGGGTTCTGCCGGATGCATATTCCAAGAGTGTGCAGTCATTTGAAATTTCTGAAGAAAATGTTATCTGCAGCATTGCCACTTATTATAGTGGTGGGGTAATGGGTAAACGAAAGTATAAGGCTGTGAGGCTAGTTTTGTCAACAAAAACCAGTAGAAGAAAGCGTGGAGGGAGAAATTCCCTTGTGTATTATGCATATATGTGCAGTGCCTAAACTTTATCCTTACAGCAAACTTATCGGGTATATTAATCAGATTGATATTGGGAAAATTTATTCTGTCGAAGAGGAATTTTCTACCTATTTGGCCGATGATGAAGTCATTCATGGCTCTTTTAGAGACCTCAGAGAATTTCTTCCTCGGCTTGCAAAATTCTATTTGCAAATAAAGAACAAACGTCATGAAGCATTGAAATGGTTTGGGGAAACTGATGGTACCTTTTTGGTGGCATTCGGTGGCGACGGTTGCCCATTTGGTAAAAAAAAGTGCATGTTCTTTCCTGATGAGCTTTTTGAATGTAGGAAAGCGTGTTGCCTCCAGTGCTGACAATTTTCTCACATTTGGAGCTAACTGTGAATCAGAATCTTGTGCTGTTGTGCAAAATTATGTGAAAAGTGTATGGAAACAAATTTCAGACCTTGAAGGTAAAGTCTTTGATGTTGATGGAAATTATGTAACTTTCAAATTTAGTGAGTTACCAAATGACATGAAAATGTTAGCCCTACAGTGTATTAGCAGGGGAATTGCCAAATTCTGCTAAGTACTTTTCAACCTTTGCCAATGTAAACAAGGATAATTGCAAGGACCTCAGTGGTACTTTTGGAACAGGTAATAACAACACCTGGCAGCCATGGGAGTACAAGGCTAGACTAAAGGTGGTAAAAGAAGTAGAGCAATTCAAACTCTCATTAGCAGGGAAAACTATGTCAGAGAAGGTGCGACGATCAAAGATCACTGAGTTCATCACTCGAAAGAAAAGTAGGCAAGAGTTTACACCTTTAGTGGGTAAATTAATTAATATGGCCCATGTAGAGCCATTGCACCTTAAAAACAATGCCTGGCAACTTTTTTCAAGGGTTTATTGAAAGAGTCCATTGCCAAGTCAAACCTCCCTGCATCATGGAAGAAATTCACAGATGTCCCAAAGGAGAGCTGTTTTAGTAGAGTTTTAAATGCCCTTCGGTTTGAAGTGAAAAGCAAGTGTCTTGCACGAAAAGTGACTAAGTCAGGGTTCGTACAGGTCATGGAAAACCTGGAAAGTCATGGAATCTTATAATTTTATTTTCCAGGCCTGGAAAGTCATGGAATTTAGGTTTGGGTCATGGAAAGTCATGGAAAATCAGTACGCTTTCTATGAGTGAAAGTCAGTAAGATCCAAAGTTGAAAAATTAACTGACGAGTCCAAAAATCAGATTTAATTTCAGTTGAATAAGCGATTGTTTTCACATTACTTTCAGAGAACAATTGCTTAACTCAGGTAATGGAATTTTCCAAAAAGTCAAACATGTATGAACCCTGTAAGTGGTTTGATGAAACTGAAGCAAAGGGTAGTGATTTGCAATATAGGTCTACTGGGAAAGATTCAAGATTATTCTGTCACAATTTCATGCAACTAATTAAGTTTTTGAGTTGTGAGGGTGACTCGAGAAAGCAGAGACTCACTGTTCTCGTGTATGCTTTCATTGGGCTTAAATTGAGAGACTGTGTCTCACTTTTCAATGGTTTTGAAATCACAAATGAACAAATTCAAGAACTTGCCAGAAAGTCACAGGAATATTTCAGGGCAAATGCCTTGTTTCTTCCCACTTCAGTTAATCCAACAGTGTGGACTTTGGGAAACATTGTCCCTGCCCATTGTAAAGAAGTTTTTCAGAGATATGGCCAAGGCCTGTGCACTGTAACAATGGAGGGCAGAGAGGCTAAGCATATTTTTTTAAAGAAGCTCTCTGAAAACAGTTCATTTCAAAGGCAGTGGCATGAAATATTTAAGCATGAATTTATTATGTCAATTTGGCTGCCAGAGAAAGGGTTTAATACATTTTTGTACAAACCAAGCAAGGATGTTTACATCCCAAGTAGAGTTTTTGACAATGGCAACTATTGTTATTGCGGTCTAGAAAAGGCAGACCCAGCAGATGAAAGTTGTTACTTTTGTGGTGACCAGCTATATAAAGCTATTCAAGACAGTGTTTTGGCAGGAAAAGTTCTTGCTACACTAGCTCGAGAGCTTCAAAGTCCCCAGCAACCCTGATGGTATGGGAAATTTCATCTTATTTGAACAACAAGTTTAAGACACCCTTACTTCCACTTTTGAAAGGCATCAAACTTAGCAAAATGTTTTACACAAGTTTAAATTTTGCAAATACAAGTTAACTCTGTATTTCAGATACAAACATTTAACAAGTTCATGTTCTCAGCAATTGCTAAATTTCACCTTGATACAAAATTTGTTATAGAATAGATTTACTGTTATTTATTGCATTTGTATCCCCTATAGCTTGTTGAAATAAAGGTTCACACTAGTTTCAATCAGTTAATTATTGTCTTGTTCTGCTTGTAATACCCCTCCCAACACACCGAAAAAGTGATTGCATGACAACCCTGCCATCAGATACGATGGGGAAAGATTATTATGGATTTTATACACTGTCACAGCCAACTGTACGAGTCTTACATATTCTAGCCTTTCCCACCCAAGTTCATCCAACAAAACACTTGAGCAAACATCATAGTTAGAAAAGGTGAGAATTCTAGCAGCCCTATTCTGCAGCTATTGAAGTTTGTGGGCTAGTCCCTTATTGACATTACCCCATACAGCACCACAGTAATTAAAATATGGCATCACCAGTGCATTGTACACATTCACTCTAGTATCAAATGGTATAGAATGACTTACACGCCTTAAGATAGCAATACCAGCGGATATTTTCTTTGAAATGATATCAATATGTGGGTGCCAGTTCAAAGATTCATCAATTTGAACTACTCTTTCTATCGGTGTATTATTGACTTTGACTGTGAAGTCACTATTTATTTGGGATAACTTAAATTGGTTCCCTATAAGCATGCATTTAGTCTTCTTAACATTTAAAGTTAATTTGTTTGCTGATAGCCATGACTGGATTAAATTCATATCATAATTCATTTTATGTTCAAGGACACATGGGTCTTCTGCAGATGTGGTAAGGGTAGTATCATCTGCATATTTCTGGGTTTTGAAAACAAACTTTTGAAGGGAGATGATTAATATAAATAGTGAATAAGAGAGGGCCTTAGACCCCTGTGGAATACCACATGTTATATAACAGAAATCAGATTGAGCTCCATCAAACGTTTGTTGCTTTCCATCAGATGTACATTGTCTCAGTTTCTAAGCAGACAAATAAATTTGTGGAACAACTATCTTGCAGGCTTGTTTCCAGATCATTAATATCAAGCTTCATACAAACACAAATTAAGTTATAATTTTACAGAACTTCAACTCTAAATTTCCCCTTTATACATCAGTCAATTCCAGCGGTCCCCAACCCCCTCCCCGCCCACCTCCCGCCCCCAATCAATAACCCAGCATCCTTACCAGCAATCAAAAAAACAGACTTTTAAGAAAATGATCATCTCACATAGCTTTAAAATCTACATATTTTCTATAATTCATTCCGTTTGGCTCATGTTTGACCAGAAACTGATGAAATTGGTATGGAAGAACAGCACGTTTCCCTTCTCTGTCATGAGTGACCAAAATCACAACGGTGTCAGAAGCCCTGGGGTTGTCATGGGGGTACCCATACAAAATTTTAAGTATGTTTTTGGTCTGTCTAAGGTATTTCTAAGGTGTGTTGCAAGTGACTCTAGTATGTTTTAGATATGTCATTTTTCAAAACATACCTAAAACATAGCTTAAAAACATACTTAAAAAAAGTACTTAATCATTTGAATAATCAAGACATACCAGAAACATAACTTAAGGACATACCAAAAAAGGAGCAAATTTTTTGGAGGAGATATGACATATAAAAAACATATCTTATTGATATACCAAAAAAGTAGCGAACTTTTTTAGAGGGAAATGACATACCAAAAACTTACCTTACTGATATACCAAAAAAGTAGCCAACTTTTTAAGAGGGAAATGACATACCAAAAACATAAGTCATAAGCAAATCTTGAAAAAATAAGTGAGTTGACATACCAAGTATATATCCACTACAGACATACCAAAAGGTAGCTCAGTTTGTTCAAGGGAAATGACATACCAAAAACACTGGTTACAGATATACATATGTATTGTGTCACTCAAGAACAGGAATTAATTGTTGCTGAATTCTCTGAACTAATCGCTTTCAATTTTGTTTGGGGCAAGCCCAACATAAAGATGGTCTGAACCAATGTCAACAAAAAAGCATTTATAGAGGATATGAGAAACAGGAATACAAGTAAGCGTGAAGTTATTTCTTGCGACAACAATCAGATGATTAGCAACAGCTTGTGGCCCTTTCAAGCTGCTTGACTTAAGTAGGTCCCTAGTGAAGCCTTAGAGCCGGCTGGCCCATAGCTGCCGGAGCTTATCCCGGTTTCTGTAGCATGAAGCGGCTAGAAGTATTTCTACTTCCCCTGGACGGGATGCTAGTCCATCGCAGGTCACTCCCCCGCAATTTTGTTAGGTTTCCCCAACAAATAGCAGGTACCCATTTATACACCTGGGTGGAGAGAGGCACTGTGAGAGTAAAGTGTCTTGCCCAAGAACACAACACACTGTCCCCGGCCAGGGCTCGAACCCGGACCGCTCGCTCCGGGGTCGAGCGCACTAACCATGAGGCCACCGCGCCTCCCACTAAGTAGGTCCCTAGGGTCACTTTGAAATTTCCTGATCATAGCCAAAAAGGTTTTGTTGCTACAAGTACAGCAATCTTCACATAGTGCATTTAAACAGGGTAACTTGCACCTTAGGTAGTACATAATAGCTCCAAAACAAACATTAGATTGACCCTTGTGCTGGAAAGCAGCCACTGAACTATTTCTTTTGGTGGCTCTTGTGTATAGTTCGCTGTGGATAACATCTTTGCCATGCTTCAGGCGAGCAAACAGATCCGGCTTTTCAGTGAACTCATCGTTACAGTTTCCTAAAGCAAGATGCACCTCTTGCTGTTCTGCTACTGGGAGATTTGCAGAGTGTTGAACTATAGTTCCAACCACATAGAGTTGTTTCATTTCGCTGATAACCTCAGTGCCATAACCAGTTTCCTTCCTGGTTACCATCGTACTGCAGAATGTTTTCATTTCAGACACAGGAAGGCTGTCGCGCAGACCAGGTAAATGTTGGAGCACTGAAACAGCCTTGATGATTTGGGACTGAGGATTTTGTGACCCGTGGAATAGATTGCGCACATCGCCGTTTAAGTCTTCAAAAAAGAAGCAAGAACAGGACCATAGAGGACCATTGTTTATAACACAATCTGTAAGGTGAAGAAGCTGATGCAGGTTAAATGTCTCAATACGGGCATCATAAAGATTTTTAGAACGTAAACAAAAATGTTCCAATAGTTGGCTAGCCTCCTGTATGTCACTCTCCGAGATGCTAGTCTTTAAGAGAGTGAAGACAGCACATACCAAAAGCATAAAATGATCAAAATACAGTTGATGTAAAATACCTCGCATGACGGGTAATGAGTAGTACAGCAGCCAAGTCCGATACTCGGATGCTTTGTAGTGCACTCGATTGTTGAGACTTCAAGGTATTCTGCTGATATGATTAGGCGGTTTGATATTGGCTCTGCGTGAATCACAGATGGATAATTTGTCTCCACAATAGTAAGGAAAATGCCTGTAAGCAGTATCAAACCAGCGTGACATGAACATTTTCACTATCCCAAGAAGAACTGTGTGCATGTAGTCTCTGCTTGTTCCCTTAATGACATCATATCCCGGAAGTGCAAAACTAGTGCTTAAGCCTTTGATTGCATTCACCGCAAAAATTTTTTGGCCAGCAATCTTTTGTTCCCTTGCCAATGAGGCATCTCGAAAGGTTTGTTCATGGGTCCTTTCTTGCATGTCTGTTACACGATCTGCTTTTCTCACGTACGGATATACCCTACAATTTCCACCTTTGTCGGTGCGGACATTCGACCTACTTGAAGTACAGTAGGGGCATCCACATTGACCATTAAACTGCACCATACACATAAAGAGGCACTTGGCAGGGGCATCCATTGAACTACTGATAGTTATCCCTCTCACTGTTACGGGTTTGTAATCCAGCTGGCTTACAAAAAATCTGTCTTGAAAAAAACAAAGCAACTGCTGTACAATTGGAAAAACAATGAAAGGGTGCCAAGATTTAAATTTTCCCGTTCTAAAGGAATGAGAGTAGTGCATGCAGTATTCAGTTGAACAAGGTTGATTTTTACCAATATACTTCTGACAGTTCGTACACATGTAGTGCCATTCAATAGGGTTTTGGAAATCCTTAAAAGAGCCCCAAAGCTGCCTCAGGCTCCTAACACAGTTATTTGGCTTTGGACAATGCAACCAGATCAAATTAAGCAGATGTGCAAGTGTGCTTCCAGACAAATGTTCTGTCATAGCAAATGTAATTATGGCAATTACATGCATCGTTAAAGTCAATGGGGAACCATCAAAAATGGGTTGTTCTGATATAGTTATTTCAGCATCATCATATGCCCCTGAATCAGGATTCTCAAAGTTGTCCTCATGATCCAGTACTTCCTCCAACAAAATGATATCATCATCATCATCGTCATCATTTTTGTCTCCTGTTTCATTATTTTTTTCGACATAGTCATCCAAGCTTATGTCTTCTGGATAGTCCAAGGTGCTTTGATCTAAAAAGGGGACTTTCATTTCCACTTCCTCAGTTTCCATTACTTCTGTTTCTAATATGTCTTCGCCAAGGGTGCCACTGGCTAATTCTCCACTTAATTTGTTACTCGAGGTAGGACCTTCGTATTCTTTGTTGAACTATTCCTTGGGATTTTGTTCTGTTTGTTCATCTTTATTCATAGCCAGACTATAGCTATCAGATAAAAAGGAATCTGTGGGACTTTCACCAGCTGCCTGTTTGTTAATTTGTTTGCGTCGATAAAGTGATGTTCGTGGTAGCTTTGAAGGGGAAACATTTGGGTCCTTTAGGTAGGCACGGTACGAGCCTCTTTCTTTTGCAGGTAACCTTTTGCGAGCATCCATACCTTTAGATTATAAACAAAATGATCCTCATTAGGAAAGAACAGATAAAATATTTATATTAAAACCCAAAGTTCCCACGCACAGATTTTTTTAAACTCGCCTCGCGGAAACGTGATGATGTACTTTTGCGAAAAAGGCCAAAAAAATTGGGGGTCACCTACTTCGTTTTGGAGAGAACATATTGCCCCTAAAAATACCCCAAATCTGAAAAATTGGGCTCCGTTAGCTAATAAGGCCACAGTGACTGTAAGCCCCAAAATATTGCAATTAGATCTTTGAATTGAAATGTTCTCTGCCAAATATAAGCGAATTTAGTCAACTGGTGAGGTTCCTTAAGGAACAAGTTAAAAAAAAAACGACAGTCTCACGCACCTTGCAGTCGCAAGATGGCAGGATTTGATGTCACATGGACAGGAATATTGAATTTTTTAACTTCCCACGCTCAGTTTTTGTTCATTTCTGGACAATGTGTAGATCATTGAAAATAAAATCTGTTTCTGGAAAGAAATGTAGGGGTCGCCAAATGTCCAAGATCTTTAAATTCACGCAAAGCTGTAGCAATGGCCATCTTCCCCATCATTTTAGACAGAGCGTGCGCGCGCGCTCGATGCAGGAAATGTGAATTTGCATGCACAGTGACGATGCACAGTAGCAATGGGCACGAAAGTCCTTATAAACAAAGATAGCAGTGATAAATGAAATCCCTATGTACCAAATAAAACAATAACCGCCTCGGACATTTGACAGTGGTTAGAGACAAAAAAGCTAGTAGATCGATCTTAGATAAGAGGTCGATGAGCTCTAAGAAACGTTTTCTCGGCACTGCAAGCCTTATTATTTTGGCCTAAGAAATTATTAAAAGCTCTGTGTATAACTGATTGGATGAATCAGTATAGTTTCTGATAATCCTTGCAAAGCATGAAACATCATACACAGTCATTCACTACATGACAGACGCACGCTCTTCTTAGTTTTTGTTTTGCAGTTGCGGTGTTCATCCAAACATCTTCAGTGTAAGAACTAGAGTCTTACCTTAAATGGCACCTTTGATCCGCTGAATAATGTTACTGTTTTCCTGAAGACAAGAGGCTTTAAGCTGGCAATGAACGTTAACTGATAGTTTTCGTGATGAAGCCTTCTGAATTGTGAAAATGAATGAACTGTAAATCGATCCTGCACTGATGTTTGTGACATTACCAAACCCACGCGATGTCATTTTCACCAATTTTATCTTCGTGGCATTCTTGGAATGTCTCACCATTGCACGATAGCTACAGCTTTGAACGTGTTGGCCCCAAGTCGCCGTTCATGCAAGGGATGAGGACCTAGACATCTGCCCAGTGAGCAATGCAGGGAGTTCAGCTTTGAATGTCAGAAGGCATTATAAATAATCAAGATAAGCCTTTTCGTAATTCTTTAATATACATATAACGTGTCGTGACAATCGTGAGAGTGCTGAAAACGTCATCAAGCGTGGGCGGTTACGTACGAGGCAAGTTCGTATCAGCAACACGATAGCAGTATACGTACGTTCAACGGTCGTTCAACGGACATCAGCCAAGCCGCTAATTTCAAAACTTGCAGTGTTAAGCTGGTTCAAATCTAAATCATGAAAGCAGCTCTCGTCTTTTTCTATAGTGATAACACACTGCTAGTGAGAAAGCAGTCGCAGTGTATTTTACGAACTTCGTTCGAGCAAGGAAAAGAGATTGAAGTGAATTGTGGAGGATGTCCATATGTTGCCTTAATCCTACGGACTTCAGGTAAGTTGACTGGAAATATTATTTACCCCTAAATGGCCATATATATAACATACTTGTACACCCGTGTACACTGAGTACAGTACCTGCCTTCACTCAAATGAGGTCTCGAGTACTTGTACTAAATACAAAATCAAAAGCCATCGAAACTTCTTTTCACCGCTTTCCCGCGCCGCTTTGCTAGCGGAGTATAACCAGGAATTATATCCCCGAATCAAATTTTTTTTCCATGGTAACTTATATTTTTGTGTACAGATTACCACAGGATTTCTCGACCAAAGTGATAAATACATTCCAAGTTGGGTCGCATCGCATATCTGCAACGCATCGCCCACGTTTTCAAAGCTAGTTATCAGGACCCTCTCCCACGCTGTTACATAACATTTGCACCTGACATATCACGCGACCGTAAGCACATGGTTTAATTCGGCGGCAAATATATTAGAACAAGAATAAACGATATCAAGCCCAAGGCGTCCTTGATATTTTCCTCGTCGTCGTAAAAAAGTCAAAACGTGAGTTACTACTACAATATACAAGTTATCTTTTTAACATAATTAAGTTGCACAACCGGATATGTAGGCGTTTCACACGTCAAAAGATTCACTGAACCGCGAAGACCTTTGAATTCAAAGTTGGTTAATGGTTATCGTGAGAACTGCAAGATCTCGCAGTTAACTTTGAAACCCGCTGAACTGTATGGTTATTGGACCTTACTAACAGTTATATAAGAAAATGGCTACTGCAATTACCTAGTGTTAAAATGGCGGGACGAAAACGCAGGTCACAGGTCATTGTTGTATCAATACTGCAACAACCTAAACCTTTACTAATACTAATCTTAAGCCTAAAAATTGTTTCAGTGTAGTGTTTAGGCCTAAAGCATTGTCTTACTGTAGCACTTAGGCCTAAGGTTAGCATTAGGAAGGGGGTTAGGGTTGTTACAGTATCGGTAAAACAATGACCCGTGACCTGTGTTTTAGACCCGCTGGTATTTAAAGACAACAAACAGTGCGCGAGTGCTCGCTGACATTGTCTGATAAACATTACTTATGTAAAACAAACTAGCCAGTTATGTAGTAAATTCTCTAAGGCTGCGAACAGTTACAATATTGTTTTTCATGAAGTCACTTTGTCCTAGTATAGGTAAAAGCTCCGTAAATTATTTGCAATGTTTGTTTGAGAACGTATACCCTGGTCCCAGAGGTTTTTCTTGATTTTCCTCCGCTTGAGATGAGAGGGCCGGGAAGCAGCGATCGATATTACGATATCGTAATATCCATCGCCGTTTCGCGGCTCTCTCATCTCCAGCGGAGAAAAATCGAGAAAAACCTCTGGGACCAGGGTAGAGAACGTACAATTATAAATGCATTTCCGAGAGTCTAATTCGAAAATTTTCAGGGGAAGCTAATTAAGCATCAGCCCTTAGACACCCTTACTTGGTCCTTTGGTTGGTTTATAGCGGTGCTTGCATATACTCTACGATTAGAATCCTCCTTCTTCAAAACTTAATGAGACCCCTGCAAAGCCCTTTGTTTTCTTAGATACATCATCAATGAAGGTTGCATGGTTTAATGACATTGTTTCAAAACGTGATATTAAGAATTTCCCTATACTTAAAGTCCGTGTCCATGAAAAGAAAAGAGTTTTTGTTAGACTAGATTAACAGTCTTGAATTCGTTTCCGTTTCTGCAGTAAAAAAAATTGCATTGCTAATTAATCATACGAAACAAATGGTTCAAAAACGCACACTTCCGTTGACGTGAGGGCTAGGGACAATTTTGTACACTACCAAAAGATAGCGCATATTTAAATATCTGAGTAATTATTGTATGTGTTATAATGCCTCAAGTATATAACATTATTCATCATATGTACTTGTATTTACATTCTTGTACGATTTAATTTAAGGCTGCTGTCCTAAGTGGTAACAAAATCAATTTAAATGCTATTTGATAGAAAATGAAAAATCCTTGGACCTTGCTCTGAGAAAGGGGCTACAAATGCTGGAGCATTTTTCAAAGGAAGAGAAAGGTGACCTTACAATGATTATCATACAGCTTAGGTGAATGTACATTAAATAGGTTTCAGTGGTAAACTAGTAATTTCAAGGTATTGGATGATTTCAGAAAATATATGGATCCATAACATTTTAATCCCCTCTTGCCTTTGGAAATTCAAAAGTGCTCAACCAACCCCCCCCCCCTCCTTTTGTCCTCCGTATTCCAAAATTGTTAACCCCTCCTCCCCTCTGGAAATTCCAGTTGTTTTTTTTTCAGATTCTTTCAAATTCCCGTTTGACTGCTTAACGCTTTCACCGAATGGGGTATGCTCCTATAAAACTAACTTGGTGCCCCTTAAAGGGACCAGAAGGGCCATGTCCCAAATTCATTTCCAGCCTTAAAGGAGCTCAGTCACACCTTGGGCAGATTAAAAAGTTTAGCCTCATTTTTTTCAAATTTGCCGTTTGCAACCCGTGTCCATCTTCTCCATCCTTAGCATCCTTGTTCCTTTACCATGTATCATTATCTCTTTGGTGTTTCCCTATCTTATTAAACTGCTACTCACAATACCGTGACTGAGCTCTGTTAAGAGGTAGCAATTTAGCAAGAACCCTCTACTTTTCAAACAAATAGAAATTTAATTTATTTGTGTCACTAATACATTTTTCAGATTGATAACCCTGGATGATAACCTAAAGAGGCCTTAAAAGTTGCAACAATCACCCCATCATTTTTGTAGGGATGTATCCCCGGGAATGAAATGCACTGAAAGTTCAGAAATTAAAAAAAATTCTATGTATTAATTACAATATCAATAGGCCCGGAATGGCAATCAAATGTTGTCAAAACTCTTTTGAGTTCCCTGCCAATCTCAAGCACAGAAGTCTCCTCTACAGAGAAATCAAGCAAAGGACACAAGCGTAAAGCAGTGGACTACAGAAACAATGGTAATACTCATGATCATGAAGGCTAAAAGTTTGAAATGTTTGTAAGGATTGGATAGTATTCTGCAAATTATCTTTTATATCACCTCTTTCATGCTGTAATCGGTAGGTAGCTTATCAGTGTATATATAATCAACACATTCCATATAAAAAGTATTGTAATGAGATCTTCAAGGGCCAGTATGGTGGTAAATGCGTTGTGTTTTGTGCATTCACAGATGATTCTTCAAGTGATCATGATAATGACTTGGCTGTAAATCTGGAGTCTTGTTCAGAAGCAAAGTCACCTGAAAAATCAACTTCCAACAAAAAGAAGTCCACAACAAAGACAACTAAGGCTACACCCACTGACTTAAAATTGTCAAATACTGTGACAAAAGATAAAAAGAAGAAAAGAAAGCTTACCATTCTTCCAGACACAAGCATTGATGATGAGGAAGCATCACTGATAGAGGTATTTGATGTTGGTCATAAATTAATTATTATTGTTTTTTGGATACTAAGAAAATAATATAATTTCACGTTGATATGCGCATATTTTTATAGCTGATGGATGTTAAGTATATTAATGTGCTTTTATATAAAAATTAACCAAAACAATTAACGTGGTTTTGATAAACAGTGAATGTTTTCCCTTTCTAAAATATATGTAATACTCACCATTTGCAATATAAAAACTTTGGAAGAGGAAGCAAGGCTGAATCCTTTATATTTATTCAAAAGAATTTTGTTAATAAATGTCAATGAATATAGGAAAGGGTTTTTTGGCTAATTTTGTAAACTTTGGCTACTGGACAAAGCATTTTGAAGTAATCAACCTAAATTTTCTATGCAGGAAAAAAAATTCACACATTTACATGTAGGGCCTATAGCTGTTTACATGGAGGTGGGGGAGCCCAGGTAAGTGAGGTAACATGCCTTTCCATACAATCTCTCATATGGTCATCCTGCCTATCATGTAAGTGTGATAAAATTAAAATAAGTGATTGTATGGACAGGTGGGTTTAACTCCACTTAAGTGGGTCCGACCTGGTAACTCAGTCGGCAGAGTAACGGTAGATCTAATCCAGAGGTCGTGGGTTCGATTTCCACCAAGGACAAAAGATTTTTGTGGAGGTGCGGTGGCCTCATGGTTAGTGCGCTCGTCCCGGGATCGAGCAGTCCGGGTTCGAGCCCTGGCCAGGGGACACTGTGTTGTGTTCTTAGGCAAGACACTTAACTCTCGCGGTGCCTCTCTCCACCCAGGAGTATAAATGGGTACCAGTGAATTGTTGGGGAAAACCTAACAAATTACGGGGGAGTGACCTGCGATGAACTTAAGCATCCTGTCCAGGGCGAGTAGAAATACTCCTAGCCACTTCATGCTACAGAAACCGGGATACGCTCCGGCAGCTATAAGTCAGTACTGGCTCCAAGGCTTCACTTTTTTTTATAAGTGGGTAATACCTCACCTACCTGGGGTTACCCACCTCCATGTAAACAGGCCCTTATAAATGGGGTTTGCCTGCAGTTAACGTTTTTCAGTTAGAGGTTTCTCCAAGCGATATTTACAAATTATTTCTTACTAGTCTATATATAGCTATAAACTCCATGCATGTGCAATCCTTTTACTCTCTTCATCATTTTTGCATAGACTGTACATGTGTAGTGCATCTCGTTTACCCCCTAAAATGTTGCATAACCATTGTTTTAAATTTCTCCTGGGTATTACAGTCGTCAAAGACAAATGTTCATGAATTATGTGAGGGGGGGGGGGGAGCGGGCAGGGTAAACAAGATGCATTAATTAATGTAAAAATGGTAAATAAACCTTGTTCTTTAAACTTGTAATTATTATTGG
>CAXHUQ010001286.1:0-12424 GCA_964020085.1 Micromussa lordhowensis
TACTAGCTAAATTATTATTCTACTGTGGTACATAAACTTCATTGTAGAGGTGAACAAGTGGATGCAGGAACTAGACAGACGGTATAAGACTCATTTGATTAAAATGAACAGCACAACACCTGCCAAGCCAAGGGTAAATGGTCTGCCATCATCCTCACTACCACCCTCAGATGCACCTAAGTGGGCAATTGATGACAACTGGTCATGCAGGACAAGCTCCTTAGTGTACATGCACATAGCAAAATTAATACCATGCAATACAGGTGTGAGCAGAGAGCAAGAGGAAGTGGACTCAGAAACACTGAGTTCATCAATGAACTATGCTGATGAACAAGGTAATTATATAATGTGTGGGTCGTCATCATGCGTGTATTAAATACAGTGTCATTGAATTAGCTCTGCTTTATTCCTTCTTTTATAGGAGCATTGACTGATGTGAGCTGCAACAGTGACACTATTGTAGAGTTTGCACCCTGAAACATTTTGTTAATTTTTGTGTATAATAGCTATTCGCAATTTTTTCCTGCTTCATTACTTTCTTATCTGATTATTTGAATGTTTCCATCCTTGCAAACTTGTAGTTGCCAAATGTTATCAAGCCTTGTTAATCATTTGATTTCTAGAGGTTGCCAAGAGGTTTCCAAATTCTAGCAAAGGGTTTCCAGTTTGCAAACCATGGTTTACAAAGAAAACACAACAGTTTCCAAATTGTAAACTGCCTGAAATTCAACTTGTTAACTACAGTGCAAACTGTTGTCCATGAGCAAATGAAAACAAGCTAGTTTGCAAATTTTGATTACATCTGCAAACCATCTTGTTAACTATAGTTTACAAAGTGGTTAGCAATCTGTAAACTTCAGCTTTTCAAGCTGTGGGAATTAGAGCTGTTGAGAGAGTAAAGACCATAGAAGAAAATGGTGCAATTGGTTTTTTACAGTATGGCTCTGTAGTTGAGATAGGATACTTGGAAGTTGACCACTCATTTGCCTTGTACACTGTAATGCCCTGGCCATCCCTAGATAACACCTCCTGGTGTTATCAATATAGCCCCAATGAAGCATCAAAAAGTCAAGAAACAAGGGAATGGCTTATTCATCATGATGCCATGCCTGATAATGTATGTACATGAAAATGTCTTAAGTGCACTTAGTCTAGTCATGGCGTTATTATGATACCTTATTGAAGTGTTCCTTGGATAATCCTCATTGACTCAAATTTATCCATTCCCTTGTTTCTTGACATTTTGATGCTTCGTTGCCATCTTTAGGGCAAATTATCTACATTTGGTGATACCTTATATAGCTACTCCATCCAAAGAGTATGCAGCCAGTGACTATGCTGACCAGTCACCTCTTCTCTGCATGCAGTAGGTTGTACTCATGGCTACCAATTTTTCCAGCATGCTCTAGCAATCAATGCTGCATTGCAATTGCTGATTCTCCATGCAGCTTCCAATATTTTGACTTTTTGTTACCATGGTGTAGAATGTATGTAGATGTAGAACACCTCTATATAGCTAGCATATGATAGGATTTCACCAAAGTAGCTAATTGGATTTTCTCCTACATGTGTGATATATGGAAATGGAGATGGTATGGTTAACATTGAAAGCACTTGTGTTTGCCTCAAGTGGTCGAGTATGCCTTCTTTCACCTACAAGATGTATGAATGTATATAAATCACCAGTGAATTTTAATCACTTGATGATATTGCCTCAATCTTTGGAGCTCCAAAGGTGGATATCTTGACGCTTTATGAGACTGGCTTTGCTGCTTAGAATTTCGAATGAATAGTTGCATGATTCTAACAGCTATTATTAGTTATGCCTATATAAGGCCCTAGTTTCCACCCTTGTAGGTGTGTTTAGTCCTATTCTCTCAATGTACACATTTTTGAAGATGTTCCTATAATATAGATTTGCACATAATTAGTTCTCTTTGAGTCAGTGCCAATAACAAGCCAATCTACACAAAAGTATCAGCCACTGTGCAATTTCAAGACTTAAATAGACAAAAAAAACTGTACTAAATTTAAGGTGAACAGAGGCAACTAAAACACAAGGCAGACAAACAGAATAGAAGTACTATGTGTCAGTAAAGATAAGGGATGAGTCTAGGAGTGGCCCTCACATATTGCAGGAACTGCTGGTTGTCCTTCCACTTTCTCATGTTTTGCTTCTCAAGGATTGGTATTCCAGACACTCTGGTGAGTAGTATGGTCACAAAGAGGGGAGAGATCACACTGACATAGTCCAGGGCCTATAAATAGTGTAGTTTTGAAACACCATTAAGGATTTTTTTTACAATATTGACACTTCATATTACAGTTACAATATGATACAGAAATCGGAATGTAGATATGACCTCTGAACTCTCTATCCTAACTCATTTCCAACCAAAACAATTGTCCTAGCTGTCTCCCCAGACAGACTCTGAAATATAGCAACTTTAGAATTACAAGGAACGTCGTCATAACAATAAGAATTCCCCTATTATAAAGTTTTTCGCTGTGTGTACCTTAAAAGATGATGAGGCAGAAAGGAACATGCCTATCCAGAGAAGGATCTCACCCAGGTAATTAGGAAACCTGACAATACTCCACAGGCCATGACTGATCCACACATCCCTGAGTGTGTGTGTGTGCATTTGTGCATGCACTGATACTTAAGTGCGTGTGTGTGTGACAAGGACATACCTCATGATCAGGGCAGCACTTTGTATTGGGAAACAACAATACACACATACTACCCAAATCTGGTAAAGATTGTCAAAGATAGAACCAAACAATTAGTGTTGTAGGTGGGAATGGTGTTATGAGAATAGGTGATACAGCAGCGCAATGGTGTTTACTACAGGGGAACAAACTACTTGTACACACACACACACACACACACACACACACACACACACACACACACACACACACACACACACACACACACACACACACACACACACACACACACACACACACGCACACACGCACACACACACACACAAAACATAAGTTGTGAGATACACAAGCTGATTACCCCACCCTGAGTACATAGTTGTAGTAGTCTGACTGATATACAAGCTGATTACCCTTGGTGCATGATCTGAGCATGTGCTCTCAGACACTTTGCAGCCTGAGTCAAGCAAGCTAGTTGAGATTTAGAAACATAGAAGTCTCCAAGTAAGTGTGTATCTAATTCAGCATACTGTATACCCTAGCTTAAATGTATTAGTACCCAAAGGTAGTTGTATGTATGCAGCCAATTAAAAGATACTACCAATCACCTACTGTATATTAGTCATTGTTTTCTCAGAATCTGGTTTCACTGGATTCTGTACATAATGCAAAAGATTTCCGGACTCCACTGTTTTAGAGGAGTGGTCCCGCCTTCCCCGTAGCTACCCACAGGTCGAGAGATTAATGGGACCGAAACCTGTGGAATAGCCATGATCGGGCAAGGTTTTCTCCTGATGACCGGAATAAGAGACATCCAACACACATTGGATGTCTCTATAAAATACAAAACAAATATAGATGTCTGTGTACATAATGTAGGATACTAAATACTTGTGAGCATTCCGTTTGAGTCAATTGTACGTACAGTGGACACTATTTCACCCAACCCCGTATGCACTTGTGTATACTCCCTTTCTCAAAACACACACACACACACACACACACACACACACACACACACACACACACACACACACACACACACACACACACACACACACACACACACACACACACACACACACACACACACACACACACACACACACACACACACACACACACACACACACACACACACACACACACACACACACACACACACACACACACACACACACACACACACACACACACACACACATTACTTGTTTGCTGGATTGCTCCTGAATGAATATTTCTGAAAGTCTGCCACTGACTCCAGCAACATTCCAGTCAGCCACACCCCCCAGCCCGCATAGTCCCTCTTACACAGAGGTGTGTCCTCTTGTTTAGAGTTCAGCATCAGTGTAGGGAGAAGAGTGATGAAGATCCAGAGAGCTAGAATAAGACACCAGTATCAGTGCTACTTGACAAGTTCTACCAAAATATTTATTAGGAAAACAGGTACATGATTGTTTTTCGCTCTCATCTTACCAAGAACCAGCTCATCTCAAGCAACTGCATGCCTTACTAAATATCACAACATGGGCTCCCAAGGCTTCACAGTAACCCAATACCTTGCATAGTCCAGTAGATAAAGAACCGTCTAGGGTCTCCTCTCACTCTGTTGAACCTGCTGTCCTGACCATCCTTCATCACTCTCATGAAGAGGAACAGTCCCAGACGAACAGCCCACACACACACCAGGATGGTCTGAATCAGCTGTAGGTAACAGTACGAAATATCTAAAACAGAGTTTGGCCGGGATGCAGTAAATGACTACGGCTATATATTGCTCTAAACATGGATCATAGGTTGCACAATCATTTCACAGATCAAATATTGGCAATCCTCACCAAAACTGCCTATCTGATTTAAAATCCACTGTCATTAAATAGTTTATGGTACACTCTACACTGCAACCAAATGCTAAACACCATCATTTCAGTATTGCTGCGCCAGAAAGTAACAGAAATGCATCTTGTGACGAGACTTGTCTACATGCAGCTTAAGGCTGAGCAGATTATGCTAGCATAAGTTTTGGAATAATAGGTAACACCTCAAAACAAGCATAATTGAGAATAATGGGGGACAAAACTAGTATAATTTGACCCACTCCTTATTTGAACCTTACATTGCATGGTGCATGGACAGGCTGTTTACATGCATATCTAGTTAGACGATACAGTAGCTAAACTTAGGTGAAGCTGGAGCTGGAGGGCTATATTTCACTTTCTGTAATGTTAAAGTAATAGCCACTGAGTGTAAAATTTAATCACAGATTTTTTCTTCATCATTCGTGTAACTAACTCACTTCAAGAAGTTTTATGATGTCCGTAATAATGGAATAATAGGTACACTAAACGGGAATAATAGGCTGACCTTCTGAGAATAGTCAAAAAGAATAATAGGCTGAAAAAAAAGCATATTCTGCTCAGCCCTACGTGCAGCATTAGCAATATGTACTTGAAATCTATACTGCTCTGAGCTAGCTACACAAAGTGCTGAAGTTTCTTCAATTATAGGCACGCTTGTAGATCGTTTGTAGCAGACTAGGGTTAGTTAGGGCAGGGTAGGGAACAGTATACCCTGCTTGATGTAATTACAGCCCTACCATGCAAACTATATGGTAATTAGTGACCTCAGGTTCTTAGGCATTTAGAAGGCTGAACGATCGTGAAGCCTTCTAAATGGCCAAGAGCCGCAGCTGAGGTCACTAACAACAGTAGAAGTTTGTAACAAACAACTACCTAAGTTGAACGGTTGTACGGCATCTAGTTCCAGTGGTCTAATGGCATGAGTGAATGTTCTACCATCAGAGGTTTACTGTGGATCATATCATTTGAGAAAGTTTCAATACGGGGTTGCCACTTCTCTATGTGGAAAGGGGTGAGATCATCACCTTGTAGAAGCTGTAAAGGCTCTGAGATGAGTAGTCTCTAACTAACGACCTCAACCAAGTAATATATTAGGCTCACTATCTCAAAAAAAAAAAAAAAAAAAAAAATCAAAACATTCTATTGAAATTAAAATTTTTACAAAAATAGACCTAGAAGTCCAACTTAATAGCTGTAATTTTTACGACGTCCTAAATAGATAAGCCAAGCCAGTCTCTGTAGTTTAATTATTTTGGCGCATATTACATCAACTACCGTAGGATTATACTGGAAAATGTATGGAAACCACAGACCACACTAATACTGACTTCATAAACTTACATACTCTACAGAACCAGACCACACTGACTTAATACATACTCTACATAGCTTAAACAACCAATCATGGTAGCTAGACACACCAACAACAGTTGATCTGCTGTACCTGTCGTGGATAGAACCGTCTGGTTTGGAGTAAGGACTGAACACTGAGAAGCACAAACGTGGCAGAGCCAGCCAAGTCATAGAACTTCTCTGTTTTGAGGTAGGCCGCCACTAGAAAGAGTGCCCATTGCAGAGCAAAGTCAGTAACAACTGCCTTAGACAACACGGACCCCATGCATGAGTCTATCTATTCCAAAAGTAGGTCAGGCAACTTAACTAGGGCCAGATCTAGTTGGGCGTGGCTCCAACTCCGGCCCGTAATACGGCCGGAAGTTGGAGCCACGCCCAACTAGGCCAGATCTATGTAAGTAGCAGTGTAAGTAGGAAATGCAAAATAGGGGGCGTGGTCCCAGGGGGGACTCCAGGCCGAATTTTCGCTTTTACATAGGACATAGCGAACTTTCCCCCCCAAAACGAACAACAGCAAACAATGGTAAGTTACTTTAAAATTGAGAAACACAAATTAATGATGTAGGTAGCTGAATGATTGATGTGGTGGTAGTAACTAAAGTAAGTGATACATGATTGCTCAAACAAGTTTTAAGTCTGAGATGGTCAAGTCCTGCACTGCAGCTGCAATCGAAATTAATCATAGATCCCCTCTACAATCTAAATGCTGCAGGAGCAGGCTCCTCTAATGTATCAAATGGAGGATTACAGGAGAGAGAATGACAATTTGCATCTTAAGGCCAAGAAAAGAAATATCTTAGTTTCTCAGGCTTTTTATTTGAAAGATTGATGCTAGATGTTTTTTTTGTCTTTTTATGGGCATGCCCATCAGAACCACACCCACTTCCTTTTAGGAGCATGAAAATTTAAACCTACATTTTTACCGCTCTGGCTGTTCGACTCAAATGCTGTTTTTTGTCTCAAAACCATCATGGTCACATGGCAATGCAGGCTAGATCACATTAATGACTTTTTGTGACGTTTGGGGGCAGAGTTTGCATAATTAATTAGAAAAAAAAAGAGTCTGACTTCTCAAATACCATGCGGGCTGGCCTGAGAAACTAGAAATTCTAGGAATTTTTTTTAGTGGCCTAGCCATCCTATGGTAGAGCTGTAGGGTTGCTTCCATGTGAGTCTGCTAGCATGAAGGCCAGGCGTTTGTAAATCAGAATAGCTGTGGGACCTAGGCCTCCTGTGGTTGAGGAGACTAGAGGTGCAAAGCAAGAGCATTTGACTTCCCTCACTCTGCTCGTAGTGTCTTTTTTTTTTTTTTTTTTTGAGATTTTCGTGATGTCTGTATGCAGCAATTGTGGTCGTGGGTGCCTAGGGGGAGCATGTAGCCTTGTCCCCAGGCCGATTTTTTCCTTTTACAACGGACAGGGAAAAAATTTTTCCCCCCGTCCATTGTAAAAGGGAAAAATCGGCCTGGGGACGAGGCTAGGGAGCATGGGGATTGAATACCCTAACGGCTCTCTCAAAAGTGCTACCCCACACACCATTAGCTACTATGTCACAGACAGGTACCATCCTGGGTTTTGTGGTTTGTGTGACAAAATGTCTCTGATGTTATCGCCGGGCTGTAGTGAAGGCTCAATCGCAAATAGACTATGGCAGTCATAATCACCCATGCAGTGTTATCTCTATTGATGAGAAACGTACTACTTTGCACTGACATGAGCAGTGTGGCAATTTCCTTGCAGCACTCAGTTTTTCCTGTTTAGTAGACATGCGATTCAGTACACCATTAAATGTATGCAGCAGGTTTTGCAATTTGTTTCCTGTGTGGGTGCGGCTTGCGAGCTATTATGTTGTCATGCAAGCTCAAACCTAGCTCTGAACTTGCAACAATTAATCTGACTCCGTAAAGTTGCGCTTTGAAGATGAAATTGTTTGCAGCTGTCGTATTTTGTCACATATCCGTTGCCCTAGTATCTGCTCTAACGGAGCCCAACTGTAATGTGATACGAGGTGAGCCACACACACACACCGGGCCGTGTACCACATAGGTCTAGACTTCGTACCTTCAGTATAGTCTAGAATATATATATATACTCCATCACATTGATACTGATAAACTAGCTAGCTTTGCTGCACACCATTTTAGGCCAGACTACCAAAGTTAGAGCACCTAGACTTGCTCATTATTTAACAGGCTACCCACACTTAAGAAGCTATTAGGGTTATCAGAATAAATCCCCGAGTTGTTTTTGAGTTAGCTACTATGAGCTAGCCGAAAAAACACTAATGTGTAGTCTAGCCATGCAGCTTACTTTCTGTCGAATAGTAAATCTTAGCTAGCTGCCAGTAGATTGCATTGTGACTCACAATGACACCTGAGATGTGTATCTTCAATGTATGATGAATTTACTTACCACCATATAGCTAGAAAGTTTCGCGGTTTTCACAAATTAAGACCTATTCATGAAACTTTTAGCTGGGTATCTGTATCTTGACCCACAATGTATCCGGACATCCAGTAGACACTAGCAGTCTACTTGAAATCTCTGTATCAGTCAGTATAACTCTCTCAGAAAAACTTGGTAACGCAGACAGTATGTTGCCATGTTCTAGAATTTCAGCCAATTTCTAATGTTTGGCCCGGCATTTCAGCCTGGGAGAATAGATCGATCTAGGCTAGCACTACTAGACTCCAGTGCTCCACTCCAGTAGTCCAGTCCACCCGCTCCAGTCCAGTGAATTCAGATACCCCTTTTAGCTACCCGTGAAGTTTTGTCTAGTACTGAAGACCATATAGTGGCAACATCATACCATAGATCGGGATATTTTCGCTCACGAAATATTTCGTCTTTTAAACTTTCACTGCTGTTAATTTTCGACTTTGGCCAACAACAGTAATGGTCATTTCGCATAGAATTTAAATTTTCGATGAGTGAAATTTTTGCCTGCTTGCCCTACCAACAAAATTTTCTTACGTCGAAAATTTCCCGATCTATGGTATTCCCAAAAGTTTTACTCTGCAAAAGCTCAAGTCGGTAACTTTTTCTCTTTGAAGCTTTGTAGCTCTGCAGTATTAGTGCTATGCGTTGTTACAAAGTTCACCCAACCTGTAATTTACTAATTTCAGAAACAAGTAAAATAAAGAATACCATACATTCACAGTTTTTGTAACTTTTAATCCTTGCAGATGTTCCGTGCATTGGTCATGGGCTAACAAGAACTGAAGAAGGAGAGTCTATACAGGAGATACTCGATAATCTCCGAATGAGGTTTTGTGGGTGTGTCCACATAACAGGAAGTATTAACATCTATATGTTTAATGGTAATTTCACCAGACAGCTTACAGCCGATGATTTCAACATGTTCTATCATTTGAAGCAGGTGTCTGAGACAGTGCGTTTCCGTGGCATCCCCAATACATCGGACATTATCCTACCAAATCTACGAATTATCCGAGGGGAGAACTTAATAATCAGTCGATATGCTCTCCTGATACAAGAATCTATGATTGAGAGATTTATTTTGCCAAGTTTGACCCAGATTTCCAGAGGAGATGTTCTGTTCAAAAACACGGGAAGCCTTTGTAACTACCTCACAGTAAACTGGCCAGACATTATAGATGCCGGAGGAATGTTGGAGGATGGAGTTGGCACTTGTGACCCAGTCAACATGAGGAACTGTGAGTTGTGAGATTAATTCATACATGGCCGGTGAACACTAAACTATGGCTTAGTATTAGGGTAGCTAGATTTACACAAATGGGTCCACAGTTTGTAAGCTGTGGATAAGTTTTGAGTGTGTCACCTCTATCATTGTTATCACAGTGTGTGCAGGATTTCTCAGCAATATGCAATAACATTTGATGTAGCTATGACAATTATATGGAAGCTAGGTAATTGGTGTGTGTATTTATTATGGTTGGACAGTCTAGTATCAAAAACCTTGCTCAATTGACAAAGCATCACTCTGACAGGTGAATAGACACTGTATACCGGCATGGTAACGCATCTTCTTTGATTATTTTTTTGCCTACTATTACGTATGCAAAGGAATTAATTATCTTGACCTCTTCACGATTATGTTTGCATACTTCTATATGCATGTATGCAAAAGGTTTTGACCTTTGACCAGACCACCCACCCTTGTATACCAATAGTCATGTTGTAAGAGTGTGCATGGCTAAATAGCTTCTTGAGACACCGACAATAGGAGTGAGCATGTGGTCAATGATGGTTGAATATACATGTAAGGGATGTTCTGAATGTGTGCTTGTAGTAGTATCATTTTAATTAGTGACTCGAGTTACTCGACTATTTCCAGCAGATCTCCATTTTAATTTTCAATTTATGTTAGCTATAGTTAGCTATTTATGCCACTTATGCTTCTAATTAGGGTGTGACTTATATGGGAGTCTGTCTATTCTTTCAAGGAAGGGCATTCAAAACAAGCGTCAGTGCTAATGTTTTCGATCACATAGCTACCTTCTATCAATAGATTGTCAAATATTCCAGTCACAAAAATTAATACAGAAAACGTAATGTGGATAGGAATGGCTGAAACTATCATCAAAAAGTCCACAGCTAAAGTATTAACATCCCATGACTACTGCATCCACTTATTCTTTATATGCAATAGTCATATAAAGACTATGGCTCATTTCTTGTTTCTTAGCTTTTTGGTGCTTCCTTGGGCCATTCAATATCTATTGATAACCACAGTAGTGGTTATCTAGGAATGGCGGTCAAGCACTGTGTTAGAGCTTAATTATTGGGCTCTCACTGTATCTTGGCACAGAAGCAATTCTGCCAAATACTAATGGCACAGCTGAATTCTACAGCCTTTTTACCCCTAGATATGTGTTTTGAAACTAAAAGACTATTCATGAAAAATTCTGTGCCTGTTTGTAAAACATTTTACTCGCGTTTTGTTCTAACTGACTAACTAACTAACTAACAAACTAAGTAAGTAAGTAACTTTCTTGAGACGGGTTTTCTCTAAGCTCTTACCTTCTCAGATGTTCTTAGACGTCTACCGTGGCTTTAAATCACCATGGCAAAGCATTTTTCTCCGTTTTGCGATCACTTTGAGACTGCACGTGTCCTCATTAGGGACTCTCCCTCAACATTTGACCTTTCCGCCATAATTATATTCTGAACGTTACGTGCATGCTCGGTAAGACCTGGGGAATGCCCCATCAAGTAATGCATGCAATGAAGAGCTCACAATCGCGATAAAGAGTGAACACTAAGTGCACACACAGTGCACTGGCTCAAAGAGCACCTTGAGCCTTGCCTACTCATTTTATATATAATTTGCTAGCAAGTTGGACTTGCCACAGTGGCATGCTCAAGTGGCTTGTTGTGTAAGTTGACGCACCCTCTGGGTTTCTCGTAGTGTCACAATTCTATAGCTAGTCTACTAGAGCCAGCTACCTTCTCCAGCAAGTTGCTTGTGGTGACTAGACAAGCAAGGTTGGCATGACTAGTGCACGCATAGGTTGGTAGGTGTGCACGACAAGTCGTGCAACCTTGTTTGTTCATTGTGTTGAGCCATCCACACACTAGTTTGTATGGTTTTTGTTGATTCATTAGCCATTCCTACCTCCCCTAACATTGTAAATTTTTTGTCTCTTGTGTAATAAGGTTTCAAATTGGTGGAATAACTGGAGATTTTGACACGTGACCACAAGGCTGCTGTCATGTCAAACCCATAGGGTTTACCACATTGGTGGATATGAGCACAGCTATATGTGTGTTTGTGTGTGGAGGAGTGTTGGTGCTAGGGACACCACAGAACCAGCCATACTAGAGAGAAAATTAATGCAAAAGCATGTAAAGTGATAGAAGTATGTATGCATAGGGTATTGGATGCATACACTATAATGATCACCTCGGATCATTTTCAAGGCAAAAAAAAAATCCATTTTTATCTATGGGAAGCCTGTAATTACCTTATTAGGTAGCCTCAAACCAGACCTGGTGGAGGCTACGTATGAGGGTATCCCATGCCACTGATGGTACATTCCAAAGTGTAAACAAATTCCTTTGTGTCAGTGATACCATACCAGTTGATGTAGGTAAGCTTCTATACTACTAATGTGCATGGTTAGCCTAAATGCCGTATAATTGAGAGTATCCTATACCATTGACACTATATTCCAAAGTGTAAACAAATTCTTGCAATCTATGATACTAGGTATACTAGCTTTTTTCACAAGCTTGTGTACACGTATTTGCTAAGAAACTGAGGTAAACTCATAGCCTCGTTCCCAGGCCTTCCCCTTCTCAAACTCTCAAGATAGAAAGCTACAATGTTTGTGCAAACTGATTGAACACTACATGCACAATTAACTGAATGACCTTTGAACTTGATGCAGGGAGAGAGAAGTGTAATCTCACGTGCATGAATGATGTTATATGTGAATAGGTGGTGGACAGGTGATTAAAGAACGTGGGCATGCTGGAGTGGCCTGGCTAACCTGCCTACGCATCTCGATACTTTTGACCTTCGTACCGTGTACCAAGACCTTACTAGTATACTAGTAC